>JAQGBZ010000616.1:0-26606 GCA_034687125.1 Neelides folsomi
GAAGCTAAAAAGAAAGCTGAAGAGGAAGCCAATAAGAAAGCTGAAGAAGAGGCCAAAAAGAAGGCTGAGACTGAAGCCAAAAAGAAGGCTGAGACTGAAGCCAATAAGAAAGCCGAAGAAGAAGCAAAAAAGAGAGTTGAGGCTGAATCTAAAAAGAAAGCTGAAGAAGAAGCCAAAAAGATAGTAGAGGAATCTCAAAAGAAAGCTGACGAAGAAGATAAAATCAAATCATTTCTTCATAACTTATGCCAGGATATTAAAAAAGAAGAAACACAAATTATTGATGAATCTGTAAAGATTGAAACAAAATCACAAGAAAATAATATAAATGACAATTTAGAAGAGGACAAAATGCAACTTATTTCTGGTGTAGTTAAAAAAGTAGGCAAAATTGAATTAAAAAGTCTTGATGGAATGGATGGGAAAATGGAATGCGATGCAAAAAGTAAAGACAAAATTGAACAAGCCAAAATTAAAGAAAACACGCTAAATGAAGAAGAAAGCAAAAAGAAAATTTTAGAAACCAAAGATAAAGGCGAACAAAAGAAAATAGATGATAAGAAAACGGAAGAAGAAGCAAAGAATAAGAAAGAAGAGGATGTAAAAAAGAAAGAGGAAGATGATAAGAAAGAAGAAGCAAAGAAAAAGAATGAAGAGGAAGTAAAGAAAAAGAAAGAAGACGAAAAGAAAAAAGAAGAGGAAGTAAAGAAAATGAAAGATGAAGAAGCAAAGAAAAAGAAGGAAGAGGAAGTAAAGAAAATGAAAGATGAAGAAGCAAAGAAAAAGAAGGAAGAGGAAGTAAAAAAAAAGAAAGAAGAAGATGATAAGAAAATGAAAGAAGAAGCAAAGAAAAAGAAGGAAGAGGAAGTAAAGAAGATGAAAGAAGATGATAAGAAAATGAAAGATGATATGAAAATAAAAGAAGAAGAATCAAAGAAAAAGAAGGAAGAGGAAAAGAAGGAAGAAGAAACAAAGAAAAAGAAGGAAGAGGGAAAGAAGGAAGAAGCAAAGAAAATGAAAGAAGAGGAGGTAAAGAAAAAGAAAGAGGAAGATGATAAGAAAAAGAAAGAAGTTAAGCAAAAGACAGAGGAGGATGACAAGAAAAAGACCAAAGAAACTAAAAAAGAGCTAGAACACTTCATAGCAATGGATAAAGAAATTAAATTTAATAATTCTGATACAACGAACACTGAAGTTAGATTAAAGGAACAAATTCAAGATAAAAAGAAAATTATTGGTGAAAAATCAGATGAAAAGAGTAGAGATATATCTTCCGAGTGTCGAATGAAGAGCTCAATTGACAAAAATGAAGATCAAAACTTTGATAATAAAAAAAAAGGATCTGACTCAAGAATTATTACTTCAGAATGTGGCCTATCCAATATTAAGGGCATTGAGTCGGACTTTGAAAGTGTGTCATATAAAAGTAAAAAGTATACCGAAGAAACTTCTAACACATCACTTCAACGTCAAAAAGATAGTGAGATTTTTTCACAATCTCGGGAAGCTTATAAGGATTACGATCTTGGATCAAATACCTTGAGAAGACAATTAGATGATTCATATAGCAAATGTGATTATTCCTCTTCAAGATATACCGAAAGAGATTCTTTGGATAATAAAAGAGATCAATATAAATCAAGGAATGATACACCCTATACTTCAGGTTACAATGTAAGTAATTTTACAAGAAGTTTTCATTATTTACATATAACATATAGAGTACATTGCAGTAATAACTTATATTTTTTACTACTGAGGTTATTAATCTTTTTGAAATTTATTTTTAGATTGATGCTGATAGAAAATCTCATTTTAAATCCGAAGAAGGATTGAGTCGACCCTCATTAGAAAAATATGTTCCTAGTTCGCGTTCAGAACAAAGGAACTTAAGACGCCCATATTACGAACAGCCCAATATTGAACCATATGAAAAGAAAGCAGGAAGCATGAGGGTTAGTCATGTAAAATTAACTAGCAAATTCATTTTTTATCATTTTCATCATGATTAATGTACAAATATCTGTAGGTAGTTATTAAAGTTATATACAATGTTGTTCTATCTGTATTTATTAATTTACCTATAGAACCTAGCACTTTATGATGAATTTGAGAGAGGAGTACGAACTCGTACTGAGAGATTCCGCGGAGAAAGCGTTTCCACATTCGAAGAAGTGCCAACTGATAAGAAAAGACCTGACGATTCTAATTTGGCTTCTTACTTGAGCCTTCCTTCTCTGGCAAACCCTGCAACTTTAAACAGCAACGTAAATCATTATCATTATTTTAAAAGCTTATTTTATTTACTATAGGTATAATTATACAGGTATTTATATCAATACATATTATGTATTCGTATATAGCAATATTCATCACCGAGAGATAAAAGACCTAGATTCACTCTCAAGATGCAAGACAGAAACTGTTCAGTAAATGGAGATGTCAAATTTACTTGTATTGTCATCGGATCTCCTTTGCCATTTGTACAATTTTATAAAAACGGAAGTCCAATATTTTCCGATGGAGAAAAGTATTTGATTATTGTTAATTCGGGAGTTGCAAGTCTGAATATTCGAAATGTAAGCAAAGATGATCAGGCGGAATACTCCGCAATGGCAAAGAATTTATATGGAAAAGCCGCATGTTCTACAATATTGACTGTGTATGGAGATGACGATAAAAAATTACCAGCAAGCTTCAGTTCCTTCATTTCTGGTAAGGAAATTCGATATGTGTCTATTTAATTTTGTTATGTGTATACAGTTAAATATAGGTAAGCATACCTAATCAATGGTTTATTAATTATTAATGATTCTAATGACGGAACTTGTTATTACAGAGTCTGTAAATGGAGATGAAATTGTTTTAAGCTGTATCATGAGTGGTAATCCCAAACCTGAGATAATGTGGACAAAGGATCGAGAAGTCATAATGCCCTTTGGTTTCAATCTGCAATCAAAATACAAATGCAAAATTCTTAATAACAGGGTCCAACTCATTATACACAAACCGAATGAATGTGATTCAGGAATATATACATGTGTTGCAAGAAATCATTGGACTGAAGAGATTTCCCATGACCTTGTCATAAGTAACTCAATTTATGAAAATAGTAAATGAATTGATAAAATCATAAACAATGATACTAATCATCATATTTGTTTAGAATCTCCGGCTACATTTGGTAGTAGCAATCAAATAAGTATTCATGAGCGAGGAATGAAACCATCGTTCAAATCCCATATGAAAGATGCCTTTGTGAAGTTGAATGAACGGATTCGTCTTGCCATTGATGTAGAAAACGCAGAATCTGTGGAGTGGATGAAGTGTAATAGAATTATTGGAAGAACCTATGGCCCAATTCATGAATTTACTCTAGACAACTTATCTGAAGGAGACTTGGGCATTTACACGGCTGTTGCGAAAAACAAATATGGGACCTGTGAATCAAGCTGTGGTCTCAAACTCCACATCGCCACAGACTATGAAAAGCCTTTCTTTGAAGAAAAACCTCCTGCTCTTTTATTTCTCAAAGAAGGAGAAAATTTGTCATTCGTCTGTCGAGTTGGAGGAGAACCAAAACCAAGAGGTAATTTAAAAACAATAAAACAGTATACTTTACAAATGACCCATGAAAACTATTCAGATCATTTGGTTCACATTGAGCTCGGTGACCATCTTAGCACTGAATAACTTATCTTAGATTCTAAATCATCTTCTTTCACTATTGTTGCTTCTTTATATTTGTATATGTATGTATAGGTAATATTGGTATGCATAAGTAACATAATTGTATATTATGTATAGGTACATACTCTACATTGTCTACATTACATACTCTACCTAAACGATATATTATTAGACTATACCTATAGATTATTACATAGTAGATATAACACTATGGTATATACATATTGTATTTACATATAAATAAATACCTGTAAATGCATATTGGTACTAATAGTGTGAAATGATGACACATTGAAACGGTTAGTTTAAATTGAGATATAAAAGCGATTGTTTATTTTTATCAGTTAACTTGTACCGCGGGTGTCGAGACGTGACACTGCAACCTCGTGCATTCCGTGAATCCTTTGGAGAAAGTATTAGGTTTACTTTGAGAAAGGTTACATTTACCGATGCTGGACTCTACACATTGGAAGCGAAAAACATAAATGGACAAGAAAAAGTCTTTTTCAACCTTAAGGTATAACATTTTTCCAATTAACACTTGATTCCCACAGAGTACCAATATGCAAACAATAAAGCCTATTTATTATTTGGTTGTTCATTTGAACGATATTAAGAATTAAGATGCATTTGGCTATACAAATAGAAGATTAGTAAGAGATTTGATAATTGGAGCAATATCCTCATTCTAAATCTATACTAATAGATACGTATGGTTTTTAACAGTTAAAGGACAGGGCTCGGTCGATGACGCCTCAGATTTATGAGGATGCTGGAAGTTGGAGCGGGAGTGATAATTTTGGATCTGGGAGGAAATACTATCTCGGTAAGGATATCTACCCTCAAACTCTCCCCGATGTCCCGATAGAAATAGTAGGTGGGCTAAAATTAGAGATCCCCATGAAATAGGAACCATTCCCATTCCAAGATTCCTTTCGTACCCACTGGTGATCTCAAAGTGTAGGAGAGTCTTATAATCTATAATGAAAGAAAAAGAGACTCATTCCCGATTCAGGTACTTAAGAACGTATGGCCAAGATGGAGAAGTCACTCTTGTACAAGGTCACTACACCATTATACAATTCTTATGCCCAAGTTTACCAACCAAAGTTAAATTCTGACTAAACTGAGTTTACTTAAACCGAGATTTAAGCTAAACTGTGTTTAGCTAAACTCTGTTTAAAATGTACCATTTTACCAAGTTTTTGATATAGGGTTTAAGCTCAGGTTACTAAACTGAGTTTAGAACATAAAGCACAGTATAAAAGATACATCGAACCAATAAAAACGTTCGGTTCATCGCCGTTCACCACCGCGCATAAGCTATTAATTTAAGTAATCAGAAATCATTCATTGTCATTGAGTGAAGTGTCTTTAATCATATTGAAATTATACTTATATATAATTTAAAAATGCCTAAAAAAGTTAAGAGTGAACGCTCCTTGGTCCAACTCATACACAAATTCACTTGCCCACGGATTTGACCGTTCTTTCCGGCCCCCGCCCTTCCCCATCCAGCAAGTTTCCGGATTGGCCCGACTCGCCAGACCATCGTTACGACCGACACGACACACGGGAACCTTGCCCCATCTCCAGCCAGCTCCTGGAATGGCCCGACTGGTGGACCTTGTTACACCGACATTGCCAACCACGATGCCGACTCGACACTTCACGTCCACATCTACGACTAGGCCAAGTCCCCATTTCATCCCTTTTATTATTTTTATCCCTTTATTGTCCTTTTCTATTTTGAACGTTCCTGTAGAGCAAAAGCGAAACTTTCTTTGAACTCTTTTTCATTCAATTTCTCAAAAGCGTTACGCCTATCAAAATATTTTTACTATTTGTATATGAAGAATTTGAATATATTGTGACACCTTTGTTCTATTTGGTGCGATTTTTGAATTTAACCTAAGTTTAAACTTTTAACCAAGGAAATTCGAGGGGTCAAATTTAACCCGAGTTTAGGCGTTTTTAAACTTAGTTTAGAGCTAACTTTCGTTGGTAATTTGCGATTTTTTTTAAAACTCAGGTTAAATAATTAAATTAAACTCAGTTTAAATTTTAACCTTGGTTGGTAAGCTTGGGCATTAATAGTTTAAATTCCAATCCGGGGTATTTAGGCGAAGAGAAATTCCAACCGTTTAACATTCTAATCTTCTTAACTACACCGAGCATCTGCTCTTAACTTACAGACACCTTACATAATATGAAAAAGTCTTTAAATGCAAATATTTATAATTGCATAGGAAGCCCACCGAGTCAAATTCCAGGAACGACAACTGCGTTGCAAGTCGGCCCAGGATGGGTTTCACTTCGATGGCCAAGACCCGAATCTTCAACTTCGGTTCAAGCTTATAAAGTTGAAGCTTGGGACAAAGAAATTGGCGCAAGATGGACAGAAGTAATTTCAAATAATATTAATAGAGCTAAATACCAATGATTCACCATATTCTTTTTTTGAAAGATTCGCATGCATTTTTATGCTAATTGTTCCTTTTTACAAACTCATCTGAACACAAACAATATTATACATTATTGTATGTATATTGTACATATATGGTATAATTATTAATAATATTATATTTCTATTAACTTTAAAAATCATGTTTTAACAGTTAGGAATTACCTCAATCAACTCATACGAGGCGTTCAATTTGAAACCAAGCAGAGAGTATTTGTTTCGGATCACTGCAAAAAACCGATTTGGATGGGGCGAATCATTCACCACAGACCCAATTCCTATTGGGTACAAACTTCAGATCCCGGAATTCAAATCTCTTCTTCCTTACCAAATGAAAGTTCTTGAAAGCTCAGAAGCGTCTCTCGAATGCGAGGTTCGAATTTTATTAATTGACTTTTACATGAATAATTTTGAAGAGTAATCAACTAACCCGTCTTGAATAGATCAAGAGCCCAGAACAACCTACAGAAATTATATGGTACAAAGATGGGCATGTAATTGAAGACAAAAGATTTTCTTCGGTTTTTGACAAATCAAGAGGTAAATGCATATTCAAATTCAAAGTCCAAAAGAACGATGAGGGAAGATACAGTTGCGAAGCGAAGAATCAAGTTGGTCATACCACATGTTTTTGTATGCTTATGATCGTGACAGATCCTCTCCTCACAGAAGCTGACGAGATCATGAGAAGGTTTACATAAGCGACTATAAGTATTCATAGCCATCACATAATAAGCAAATCATACATCATGTATAAATTGTATGTATAAGTATAAAAGTTTTTTTTTACTATTTTACAGCAATTCATCGAGCTTAATCAACAAAGAAGAAGTGGCTTCTCCTCCTCAAATTACTATGAGATTGAGGGACAGAAGAGTAAACGTAACTCATCCTGTTCGTCTGACATGTCAGATTGTTGGCTTTCCTGCTCCTGCCGTATTATGGGAAAAGGATGGTTCATCGTTAAATCCAAATATTAATTGCTACTCCGAAGATAATTTCTTCACAATTGAAATTCCAAATGCTAAAATGGAAGATTCCGGCTTTTATTCCGTCATTGCTGAGAATCAATATGGAAGGATTAAATGTAGTGCGAGTCTTATTGTCGATAGAGGAGTCAGAGCTTATATTGAACCGAGAATTGTGAAGGCATTAGAACCAAAGAGAACCATTTTCACGGGAGATAATCTAATTTTACAAGTCAAGATTCAAGCATATCCAATTGTGTTTGTCACTTGGTACAGATATATTTATTCATTTATGTCCTTTTCGACCAATTTTAGTTTTAATTTCTAAAATTGTTGATTAAATCTAATATAGGCATAAAGATGGAAAGAAGATTCGAGAGAAAAAGTGTAGGATGAAATTTGAAAGAGATGGTTTGGCAAGTTTAATAATCAACGATGTACGTCTGATCGACTCTGGAATCTATAGTTGTAAATTTACAAATGAACTTGGTACCTGCGAGTGCTCAATCAACGTTTCAGTTGTTGAAAAAAATAGTGGAAGGTATTTTTACATTAAACAAAATTGAACTGTTGCTCACTATGATTTTATTTATTAGTAGTTCAAACGAAGGAACAATCTCGATTCCACCAAAATTCGTAAAGAAACCAACAGCAATGGAATGTCTAGAAGGAGATACGGTCATTATTGAATGTGAAGTCGAAGGGGGAGAACCCCTGGAAGTCATTTGGCTTAGAGATTTCCTTAATGTAATTATTACAAATTAATAATATCTGTGTTTAATATTTTAAATTACTCTCAAATAAGAAGTTTTTCAATTGTATTTATTTAATAGCCTTCATACTACAAAGATGCCGATTATTTCATTCGGTCCTCAAAAGACAAACCAACTTATCAATTGGAAATTCCTTCTGTGAAATTAGATTATACTGGAGCTTATACAATAAAAGCAAAAAATCCATTTGGGGAAGTAAAAGCTATAATTTCACTTCAAGTTTATGCTCAAGGTATATTCAAAATTATTATTCCCGACTAAATTATACTTTAAACACAAAATTACAACATTTTCTAAAATATCGCAATTACCTAAGTTGAATTTTTATAATCAATACTTAGGGCAAATGGGAAAAGCATCACAAATTGACAAGTCTCCAATTAAGAAAGGGTAAAATGAATTCCTATTTACGTTTTTTTAAAAATAAGATTGGCATTAACTATCTATCAATTTTTTGAACAATTTCAAAACTATCTACCTATTTACTTTAGACCGTTCATTACTGCACCTTCTTTGATTCAACGGTTGGAAAACCTACGTTGCTGTGACGGAGACGAAGTCGTTTTTGAATGTAATATAAGTAACTGTGAGTATATTAAATGGACGAAAGACGGGATTGAAGTTGACTCCAAGTGCGAAGATTACGAAATTTGCACCGAGGGAGATAAACTTCGCCTAAGGATTAAGAAAGTTTATCCAGAAGATGAAGGAGTGTACCTTTGCTCAGGAAGAAATTCTCTGGGAGTAATTAAGACTACCGGATGCCTTATTGTCGATGGTACGATTCTTTTTATTTAATAAAATATTATTAAAATGAAAAAAGAAAGGGAACCGATATTTCGCTTTCAATAACCATTCTTATTTGGGGCAATATTAAACAATTCTCACTCCCATCTATCGATTGATATTTAAGGTAAACAAACAATTAGAATGAAAAAATATTTTATTTACACCGATAGATGGAATTGGGATATTTCTTTATAATGCCCCAAGAAGCAAGTGAGTGAACGTTATCTTTCGCGAGCTCGCTCAAGACATTTAGAGTCGATTTTCGAGCACGATCACGATATATCTTACGCTATGTTATGTGTATAGTGCATTATAATAATAAAGTAACACATTTTTTTTATTGAATAGCACCTCTAGAAAAACCATTTTCAATAAGTTCGGGATTACTAGAAGTTCCAGAATTAGATAATAGGAGATCAGTAAGCCCATGTCGGCCCCATTCAAGACGTTCAATGACGCCACTTGTTATCCGTAAACCTTTACGCCATTACAATATTAATAATTACAAGCGATTTTATAAAATATGAATCTAATAAATATATTTTATGAAGGAAAACCACCGAAATTTTATGCAACGTTAAACAGCAAAGTTACTGAAGAAGGCGAAACTGCTCATTTCCAATGTTCGATTGAAGGTGCCATGAAAGTAACTTGGGAGAAAGATCACAGGGTGATAACAACAGGAGGAAAATTTAGAATATCTGAAAAAGATGATATGAGAATTCTTACAATTGATCCTGTTGAAGCTGGAGATTCAGGCTTTTATAAAATCACTCTCGAGAACGAGTTTGGAAGAATTTCGGCAAATGCTAGACTTGATGTTATAGGTATAATTAACTATTATGGAATTACTCTGTAGTCTGTATGCAATCTCAAATTCTGTGTGAATCGGCATCGCATTTATTTTAATTACTATTTCAGCAAAATCCAAATGGCGAGAACCGAGAACGAAGAGGGCGTGGAGCTTGGAACCCCCGGGTTTTAGGTAGAATATTGAGGCACATCTCTGTATTTTATTTAATAACCGCACACCGAAACTAAATATTTATATAAAGTATTTAAAATAAATGTAAATTGCTGTTGAAAATGTCCTTTAAACTTTGTTGAAACCTGTTTGTAAATCTATTTAAACAGTATTTACTCATATAAATAATATGGTTAACTGACTCATAATTACACATAGAACAAAGGCAATTTGATGAATTTGTATAATAGTTGTAAGAAGACCCCAAAAGTTCCTTTTTATTTAAAATGTACATAATAAAATATACTTTATGAGCGAGGCGAGTCGACCATAGAATAGCGGAAATTGATTTTATTTTTAGTGTTTGAATAAAAAGTCATGTTTTTTGATATATAAGTATCTATAATGTTATTTTCAATAATGAGCAATTAGGCTAATTCATAAAATAAATTACCAATCATCCAAAGTCCTCATTCTTCAATCATTTCATAAGTCATAAAAGGGTATATTACGTAAATTGCCTAATAATAAGATAATTATGTTATAATGTCGAATAATGTTGAATGAATCATTGCATTGCGATTTGCAATGAACAATTGACAGGCTGGGGAACTGTGAAGCATTGTGCTAAATAACGGGAGTGGGATGGGCGAAATAGAACTCTCACTTGAACATCCTTTTCCTTTTCACTTCCACACTTCCACTTTTTGAAACATCTGAAAGCACACAGGGCTTTTAGCACAGATTGTCAATCTGTGAAATTCTCCCTCTGCATAAGTCCCCATTTAATTAT
Organism: Neelides folsomi; assembly: GCA_034687125.1. Lineage (NCBI taxonomy): Eukaryota > Metazoa > Arthropoda > Collembola > Neelipleona > Neelidae > Neelides > Neelides folsomi. Next base: position 10,442 of record JAQGBZ010000616.1, read on the forward strand.
TAAATATAAATATATTTTGTTCCAAGTTCGAGACCACATAGGAAAAAGTGAATAAACTGGAGAATTCTTTTCCTTTGAACCCTGTGGGATTAGTGCAATTGATTTTGTTTGATATCATCTCCCTACCTTTTTCTCTTCACGTGTGGAAGTATTATTAATCAACTCGACCTACTAAATGACAAATTAATCATTGCGTTCTCCCATATTCCCCTTTAATCTTATCTTTCAACCTTCCAATTAATTGAGTACGCACAGACATAGTTTTCCCAATCAAACCATTATTTTGTATTAGATTTTACGATAAAATAGAGTCTAGGGATTCAGCCTGATATTTCGACTGGAGAGTTTAATATTATTAGTGAAATTAGTCAAAATTCTCCACCCATTCCTCGTTCTCGTTTCGTGATGTGTTGTTTGGGTTGGATTCCTCGGGGTGGTCTTTGGTGCGAAATTTACCCATGTCTCCTCCGACAATAATGGTCAGTGGGCTTCGGAATACTAAAGAAATGTTCATCATACGAGCGTTAGAGAAGATTCTTAGTGACCGGGAGATAAAAAGGTCTCATCATGCTCAACTTAAGCGATCATGTGAAGTTGTTCTTGGTAAGTCCGTCTCTGAGCCAATATAATTATCAAATTCTGTATAAATTTTGTGTGAATTTCGATATAATTGGTAATTTTATTAACAGAGGACATCAAAACGGCTCTTCAAGAAGGAGAGGAACGAAGTTTAAAGGAAGCTGGAAATGGAAGTTCATCAGCGTTACCATTGCCAAAATCAGACAATTCGATTCCAGTGGACTCAGAGAAATATTTTGTTCCTTTTGAACTAGCATGTCAGAGTAAAACTCCGAGAATTGTCGTAACTTCTCTCGACTGTTTACAGGTACGATTAATAGGACTAAAAAATTACAAGCATTGCTTTCTTTTATTGATCTAATGAGTTTTTAATTACAGAAATTAATTGCTTATGGACATTTAACTGGAAACTGTGCCGATTCTACAGCACCAAATAAAAAATTAATAGATCGAATTGTTGAAACGCTATGTGGGTGCTTTATTGGACCAAACACGGATGAAGGTGTTCAGCTTCAGATCATAAAGGTATTAGGATAAAAAATTCATTCTTTTATTTTATTCTGAAATTCTCATGTGAATTGAAATTGAATGGTTAAATATTAAAATGCAATCTGTTTTAATAGGCCTTGTTGACTGTCGTAACATCACAGCACGTTGAGATTCATGAAGGCACTGTCCTTTTAACTGTCCGAACATGTTACAACATATATTTGGCCAGCAAAAATTTAATCAATCAAACGACAGCAAGGGCGACTCTTACTCAGATGCTCAATGTAATTTTTTCTCGGATGGAAAATCAAAATGTGATGAGCAAAGACACCATCAGCCAATCGAGTATCCCGATAAAAGATTCCGGAGAAACAGAGAGTTTGAATGAAGAAGTTCATCTAGAGAATCATAATAACAATAATAACGAAATAAAGGAATCCCCTCTTGAAAAGAATGAGAAAAAAGACGCAGAAGAAAGTGACTTGAACGAATCAATCGATAGTCCTGTTTCGCTAACTGAAGGTCATAAATTAAATGAAAATGGTGTTGAAGAAAGTATCCAGAATGGAGACGAAGAAGGGAAAACTACATTAGATGAGATTCCAAACGGAAGTAATGAATCTCCAAGAGGAACTTCACCGGAACGAGATCCAATTGGTCCGAATCCAAAAGAACCCGAAATAATCCTTAGTCAAGAAAGTCCTAATAGTAATGAAGTCGATAAAGAGAATGAACTGAAAGCAGAAGTTGAAGTTGCTTCTATTGAGAACGTTAATGGTGATAGTAGTTTAAATCCATTTGAAAATGGCGAAGGTGATGGGCCAGAAATTGGGAATGAAAATGAAGTTAATACAGAAAATGTTGCGGATGAAAAAGAAGACCAGGACAGTGCTATTGACGTTGAAATTGAATCGGAAAAGGATGTACTGGTAGAAGTCGAAGTTCAACAACCTAGCCCAAGGGAAGTTGCTGAAAACTTGCTAGAAAATATAATTGGAAAAATGGGTAAGGATAAAATCTAGTCCATTTATTTATTTTCATTTTAAGTACTATCGGGATGTTCAAATGAAGCGCAAGTCAATTCCTCATAATCCCCATAAGGAGTCAGTTAACTAATAGCTGATATACAAATTATATAGATGTTAAATTAAGCAGTTTAAGCAAACAAATGGCTTCTTTTAATAATTTAGCTTAATTTTTAACAGTCATTTAGCAATTTTACACCTACATTATCGATTTTTATTATTCAAAAGTACATTTGTAGAAGAGGAGAGCGAAATGTTTGAAACAAGAAGGTAAGGGTTTCGATCATCTATACCTTGGCGGGACATTAGAAATTGTGGGATTAAAGTATAAAGACTTGCGCTTCATTTGAACATCCCGTTACTATTTAGTACTAAGTACTAAACTAAGTACAATAAATATTATATATGTAACATGTTTTTTAGTTATCAATCATCATATTCATTTTTTACTTTTTGGTACATTTTACAAGATTACAAAGAGCAATTTTTATAGTAAAATGAAATGTATATTATAGATGAATCAAGTCAACAAATTGCTCACTCTCCCACTCCTTCGGCGACAGATGAAGCAGCGATTGGCCAAAATCATATTCACTCATCTCCTAACACCCCTTCACTTACTCGCGTTGCATCACAAGTAAGTTATTATCATTCAATCTTACATTTAGCAAATAATACTACATAATATAATTTTAAGTACTCGTATATTGGTATTTCTTATTCTAAATATAAAAACAAAATCAAAACTGTCAGAGCTTATACAAAAAATTATAAATTAAGTTATTTAATAATTAACATGCTTGTGAATACATTAGTTTTATTAGGATAATTGAAGGGGAGCATCGTAAAACAACTCGAGATTGAGTTTTTAGTTTTTATTATCAAAAAAGCACTGTTAAGAGAATACAATAGCATTTATTACTTCAAACATCCAATATCCCCGAGTAGGGGCTTAAATAATTTTAATAAAACAAGCTCTTCAGCTATGCCTAATACTGTTATTAATTATTGCAGTATTTTCGCATAATGATGGATGTAAAGGTGAAATAATTACCAACATTGAATTTGTAAATTCGTAGATTGCTTGTGCTTAAATGCTAGACTTTCGAAACTCTTTGGTGTTTACATAAAATATTCCCACCAACAAAACAAAATAATGTTTTTTGACTTCTAGGAGAGTATGGAGACTACTGGTGACAATGATAATACAACTGCACATTTTGTCCACATTCTACAAAAAGACGCATTTCTTGTATTTCGAGCCCTTTGTAAATTGTCAATGAAACCCCTTCCTGATGGTGTTCCAGACCCAAAGTATGTAAAGTAATCAAATAAATAATAAAATCATTACATTAAAATAATTTACATTGTAAATATATGTATTTCATAGGTAATATTACTATTTTGTACATTGGATATCTGAAGCATAGCTGTAATTAGGAAGAATCTTATATTGTGACCTCCAATTTTACCTTACTTCACAGGTCTCACGAACTTCGTTCGAAAGTCTTGTCACTCCAACTTCTCCTCTCAATTGTTCAAAATGCTGGAGAAGTTTTCAAATCGAATCCCATCTTCATTACAGCAATTCGTCAATATCTTTGTGTTGCATTGTCAAAGAACGGTGTTTCCTCCGTCCCAGAAGTCTTTCAACTTGCGTTGGCTATCTTCCTTGCTCTCCTTTCCAATTTCAAGACTCATTTGAAGATGCAAATTGAAGTTTTCTTCAAGGATATTCTCCTTCCTCTAGTTGAGTCTTCTGGCTCTTCATTTGAGCACAAATGGCTGGCCGTCCAAGCTCTAACAAGAATATGTGGAGATGCTCAGTGCGTAGTTGATCTATACGTCAACTATGACTGTGACTTGGCTGCTGCCAACATCTTTGAAAGACTTGTCAACGATTTGAGTAAAATTGGTCAAGGAAGACAAGGGATTGATCCAATCGGGAACAATGCCGTCCAGGAGAAAGCTATGAGAGTGAAGGGGATTGAAGGGCTAGTTGGAATTCTTCAATGTATGGTGGAATGGAGTCAATCGCTTTATATTAATCCTCAAATTCAGTCGAACCTGAGTAATTATTTCATTTTTTGAATTATTCATTCATTAAATTCATTTGCGATAAAACATTTTTTAAAAATTGAAATAATATAAATAAAATTATTAAATAAAGGTACAGAAAAAAGTGCTGACGATGATAATGAGTCTAAAAAGAAAGAAACCGAAGATACGGCTGAACAATTTGAAGTGATAAAGCAACAAAAAGACATTTGGGAGCATGGAATCGAATTGTAATAAACTATTAAATAAACTAAATTAAGTTTTTGATTATGTATTATTATTAAAAATATACCTTACTTTATAAATATTAAATTCTGACTTATCCATACATACTTCGCAAATGTTTAGTAAAATTATCTTTAACTTAAACAAAAATTTTTTTAGGTTTAATCGAAAACCAAAGAGAGGCCTGACATTTTTGCACGAAAGGAAACTTTTGGGAGAAACGGCCGAAGAATTAGCTTATTTCTTTTTAACCGACGAGCGTCTAGATAAAACTGTAGTTGGAGAGTTTTTAGGGGATCCGGACAAGTTTAATAAACAAGTAATAAATAATAATTACATTAATTTAAAAGTGTGTATTAACTTAAATTTGAATTTTCGTTTAGGTCATGTATAGCTACGTGGATCTGATAGATTTCAAAGAAAAGGATATAGTAACGGGTTTAAGGCTTTTCCTTGAAGGGTTCCGTCTTCCTGGTGAAGCGCAAAAAATTGATAGACTCATGGAAAAATTTGCAAGCAGATACTGTGAATGCAATCCAAAGTAAAATTTTATTCATACTTTGACATTTACTTTTAATTAAAAATATATGCATTAAATTTTTCAGTATGTTTACATATTTTTAATTATTCAATATTTATTTTAATTCCAGTTTGGGGATTTTTGCAAGCGCCGATACGGCTTACGTTTTGGCTTATTCAATCATCATGCTCACTACAGATCTGCATAGTCCACAGGCATATACAATTTATTTACATTTACCAATCAAATCCCAAATTCGTCATTTATTTAAAGATAAAACATTAATTTTTGCAAAAAATAGGTAAAGCACAAAATGACGAAAGAACAATATATCAAAATGAATCGGGGAATCAACGACAGTCGCGATTTACCCGAAGAGTACCTCTCCCAAATCTATGATGAAATAGCAGGAAACGAAATTAAAATGAAGGGTTCAGCTAAATTGGGAAAACAATGTAAGCCCAGCATGCAACTGAATTTTAGTAATTCCAATTAATATTTAAGCAAATTTTAATCAACTTTATAAATATTCAGCAAACCTGGCGAATGATAAAAAACGGAGACTGCTATGGAATATGGAATTGGAAGAATTGGCCGTGACTGCTAAGAGTCTGATGGAGTCTGTGAGTCACGCTCAAGCGTCGTTTACTTCGGCAAAACATATGGAACATATAAGACCAATGTTTAAAGTGAGTTCTTTACTCAAGCAACGATTTATTACTTTTATCTTATTTTAATAATAATGTAGGCCCTACCTAATAAAATTCATTTTTAGCTCGCTTGGACTCCATTTCTTGCTGCATTCAGTGTCGGACTCCAAGATTGTGATGATGCGGAAATATCGTACTTGTGCCTTGATGGAATGAGATGTGCCATTCACATCGCATGCATATTCCATATGAAGGTATCTAATGTCACTTGTCCGGTTGTGTGTCATTAAATATTTTATATTACTAGACATTACTTGTCATTTTAAACTTGATATATGGTATTGTGTTTCAGTTGGAGAGAGATGCATATGTACAAGCATTAGCAAGGTTTACGCTTTTAACAGCTAGCAATTGTCCCCTTATTGAAATGAAGAGCAAAAATATTAACACGATTAAAACGCTCATTACTGTCGCACAGACCGAAGGTAATTGGAGCTATACTTTTATATATTTGAATTGAAGTTATACTTTGTAAGAAAAAGATATTTTACAATTTTATTTCATTCAAAAGGTAATTATCTTGGAAGTTCGTGGCTGGATATTCTTAAATGCATTTCACAACTTGAGTTGGCCCAACTCGCGGGTTCTGGTCATAGATCCTCTAGGGATGGTCCCAAAAGTGCATTGACTTGGGCAGCTCTCGCAGGATCTCCAGTTGATGTGTCTCATGATCCAATGTCCCTCAACCTTAATTTACTTGACCGTAAGCCGACTAAAGTTATTTGTTATTTGTACTGTAAATATTAATGTATAAATTTTGTATTAATATATAGCGAGTGTGAAAGAATCGATCGGAGAAGCGAGCTCTCAAAGCGTCGTTGTTGCAGTTGATAGGATATTCACTGGATCTACGAGACTTGATGGAGATGCCATTGTTGATTTCGTGAAAGCCCTGTGCCATGTAATTTCTACTAAAATATTAATGATTAAAAGTAAAAGGTCTGGTTTATGTCATGTCTGGTAAATTAACTTCTCTCTGATTTCAAGGTTTCACTAGACGAGCTCGCTCATCAACATCATCCTAGAATGTTCAGTTTGCAGAAAATAGTAGAAATATCATACTACAACATGGGTCGTATTCGTCTACAATGGTCAAGGATTTGGGAGGTAATTACAATACAATAATACAATAAATGTATTAAATGTTAGATTCTTCTTATTATTATTTTCCTTTATGTGCCAACGATTTGACATTGTATTATACGAGCTGACTGCAATTAAGTAGTAATTATATTACAAATATTTGTTTACATTTTAATCCTAGGTCCTCGGGGAACATTTTAATCGAGTTGGATGCTCAGCTAATGAGGAAGTTGCCTTTTTCGCCATTGACTCGCTCAGGCAACTTTCGATGAAGTTTATTGAAAAAGGAGAATTTGCCAATTTCCGATTTCAAAAAGACTTTTTACGTCCGTTTGAACATATCATGAAAAAAAATCAGTGAGTTGGAATTCTTTATCTTTCATTTCAATAACATTATATAATTTCAATCGCATCAACGTTATCAACTCAATGCGTTGAAACTTGAGATACAAAAAACTGAATGTGAAACATGAAGTCCTCTTATCTTAATTATGTCTTCTGTTTGATTGAATATTTTCTTCGTTATATTTTTGCCCATGAGTGTTCGAGCGGCTCGGCTTTATCCACTTTGCCCTTCGAGCGATTATCATACAAATATTTCTACTTAATGCTTCATCACAAAATAAACAATATCGATATACCTATTCATTAAATATTATTTTTAAAACTTATTAGGGTATTTTGTATTATCTTATATCAGAAGCTTCTTTTTCTAGAAAGGGTTATTATTTATCATATAACACTGATTCTAAATAGAAAACCATTTATCCCTTTAATCTCCATCCCTTGTATTATTCCCGAGTATAGATATGCCATATATAAATACATAAATATGTAGTATGGTACATGTACATGTAAGATATTCTAAACCAAGGAATTAGTTCTCCCATATGAAATAACTCTTCATGGCTTTTCATGACTTCCCCCTCTGATACATAACATAAAACTGGGAAGCATTTATTGCTTTACCTATGGAATTATGAGAATGTGTAGACCTTTCACTCAATATTTTGCCAAGGCTGAGGGTTTATACAAAACTTACAAAACAACCATTCCACTTAATATTTCGAGTCACAACCTTTAAGGCTTGGGGGGACTTAAATATTATTTTTACATTGTTAATTCCTGCATTCCTTTGAAGTAGTTAACCCCAACACATCCTTCCATACACCATTAGAAATAAACCCTTTGAAACAGATTCCTGGGAATGTCAATAAGGTAGTTACAAATAGTATGCACCATGTACGAACGAATACGACTAATTTTAAGACTCAACTTATTTTATTTATCACAATCCGGATTAATGTTTTCCAATTTTTGCTGATTTTACATGATGTTGATTTTATAAACATTAAAATGTTTCTAAATGATGACGAATTGAATTGATAATTATGCATAAGATGAAATTACTTCTAGGGGTAGTGGCTTATTCAGCTTTATTTACAGGTCGCCAGGAATTCGAGATATGGTTGTAAGATGCATTGCTCAAAAAGTGAACTCTCAATCTTCGAAGATACGATCGGGATGGAAAAATATTTTTAGCGTATTTCATCTTGCTGCTTCTGATTGCGACGAGAGCATTGTAGACCTCGCCTTCCAAACAACTAAGAAAATTATTGGTACAATAGACATTTATACATAAAAATGTAAATGGCCAGCCGATGAAATTGTTCTATGTATCCCGTGTACTATCTGTATAATGTATAATTAATTTATGGAGCCATTTTTCTAATGCTCCCATCTCTTTTTTATAGGAGAGTTGTACGAGAAGAGTTTGGTCATACTTGTGGATTCATTCCAAGATGCTGTTAAATGCTTATCGGAGTTCGCCTGCAATGTTGCGTTCCCTGACATTAGCATGGAAGCCATTCGCTTAATTCGAAATTGTGCCAAATATGTTCATGAACGACCCCATGTAATTGAATATTTATCAAATCATTCATATTTGTTACAATTTGTATTTTATGAGTTCATAAATATTATTTAATTCCTTTTTATGAAACAGCAACTTATTGAGCACAGTATGGACGAAATCACTGTGGCTGAAAACGATAGGATTTGGGTCCGTGGATGGTTTCCAATTCTCTTCGAACTATCTTGTATTGTGAATAGATGCAAGTTGGATGTTCGAACAAGAGCCCTGACAGTAAAAAAAAAGCTTTATGATATATGTATCTTAATGATCCTACTAAAATCCTAAATTGTTTTCTATATTTAAGGTAATGTTTGAAATCATAAAAACTTACGGAGACTCATTCCAAGCTCACTGGTGGAAAGATTTGTTTCAAATTCTTTTTAGAATATTTGATAACATGAAACTTCCCGAGCAGCATCATGAGGTTTGAATACGAATGTCCATGCATACATGAGACATTAGCATTTACAATCATTATCTTTAATGGTTAACTTTAAACGTAACACAATACAAATAATTAATATTCTCTCTAATCTTAGAAAGCGGAATGGATGACTACAACTTGTAATCACGCTCTTTTTGCTATTGTCGACGTGTTTACACAATACTATGAAGTCCTAGGGCCTCTTCTCATGGATGATTTATTTACTCAGCTTCAGTGGTGTGTTCAACAAGGTTGTCAAATTAATTTTTTTATCAATATTTAAATTCATAACCCCCAATACATTCCTGATTCGCTTGCACTCTCTTAATACCAATAGTAGAGATGTATGGGATGTTATCTTTTATTGATATAATGTTATACAATGTAGAACATGAACAGCTCGCCCGGTCAGGAACACATTGTTTCGAGCATTTGGTGATATCAAGCGGGCTCAAGTTTTCTGAATCTGCATGGTTCTCAACTTGTAATTTCCTCAAAACAATTTTTAAATCAACAGAGCCTAAAATTCTCCTTACTTGGAAGGAAAATGAGCCGGTAAGGAACTTATGATATGCGATATGTAATCATTCTTAAATACAAACATTCCAGTAAATTCATATAATAGGAATAATATTAAGCTTAATCTGCTATTACCTAACTCATCAAAATTGTATGATTAATCGGACTATGCATTCATAGGAGGATGAAAAGCTATTTTCGCTTCTTACCATCAAATGCATTGTTCAAATTGAACTTATTCAAACCGTCGATAATATCGTTTTCTTCCCAGCCACTTCAAAGAAAGAAGATGCGGAGAATTTGGCTTTAGCTAAGGTATAAATCAAATATATTATTTACGTACACTTCTCATTTCATTGTGTTTTTTGAATGAATTAAATAACATGAAATTATAGTGCGATTTGAGTGATAAATCAAGAGAAGGGGAGAAAATGAAAGAGGACCAAGGAATGTATCCTTTCTTAAACTCGGAGCATCTATTCATTCTTTTAGACTGCTTAGCAGGATCTCATCATTTTGCTAAACTATTTAACATGGACAACGACCAAGTGAGTATTGCTTATCAAATATCATTAATTTCTATTAATACCTAATACCATCGCAGACTTACAATAAGCATTAACTTCAATGTATTTACTAAGTACACATTTATGTATGTTGTATAAATAGTATAGTACAGGGCGTTTCACTCCGATATTTCCCTCGGCGAAGCTAAATATCTCTAGTTGTTCAACGTATGATTTTCTTATAAATTGTATATGATGGGGAATATAATTAAATGGTTTGCAGCAAATTATCGGGCGTAATGGTTTAAGTCAAAGAAACGGTAAAAGCTTTTGTCACAAGTTCACGACTTTCCATTTTCACTCAAAAATGAACTATGGTCGTCGACTCTTAATTGAAGAAAAGGTGTTTGTGGTTGAAGAATTTGCAAAGACCGCAAATGCCCGTGAAGTCAGAACGAGAGAAAATTTGGCTAGAGTCAGGGATTTCGTGGATGGTTTACTAGTACCGATGTCTTCTAGAAAAATTTCTCAGCAATTGAACATCCCTCATACCAGCTTATAGAGAATGATGAAGGAACTTTCATTTAAACCTTTTCGGCCCACCTATGTTCAACAATTAATGGAAGGCGATAATGAAAAAAGACTTCAATTCTCTGAGAGATTTCTTCAACTTGATGAAAACCCAGACTTCATTGAAATCGTTTGATGAAACTGTTTTCAACACGAGTGGCACTGTCAATCGCCACAACGAGGTGAGTGCTTTTGCTTGCACGCTTGCACGCTTGCTTTTTTCTTTTTCACGCCACTCAGTCCTCAATCCCACCCGCCACAAATCCTGCTTTTTTGCAACTGCTTTGTTTTTAGGCAATTTGGTCAGTCGAGAATCCATTCATCATTAAAGAAAAAATAAAGTCGAATTTCATTACTGTCCTTGCTGGCGTTACTACACTTGGGATAATTGGACCATTTTTCTTTGAGGGGACAGTTACTGGAGAATCATTTCTCAAAATGGTCGAGGAAGAAGTTCTTCCGGTGCTCTACGCCGCGTTTGACATCCAAAAGCTCTGGTTTCAACTTGATGGTGCCCCTGGACATCACTACAAACACGTTAGAAGTTGGCTGAATCACAACTTTGGAACTCGTTGGATCGGAAGAGAAGGACCGTTCGCCCAAATCTCTCGATCTCACCTCCCGACTTTTTCCTGTGGGGGTACTTGAAAAACAAAGTGTACGCTAAAAAATTTAACTACAATTCATGATTTAAAAGCAGCGATTATTGAATCGTTCAACGAAATAAGTGTGGATATGTGTCGGAATGCTTGTAGGGCCGTGGAGGGTCGATTCCAAAGATGTATTGAGGCTAATGGATCTCAAATCACTGGTTAATATTTGAGTTGATTATTAAAAGTTGTGTTATAACATAAAAAAGTTTGTTTCATTTCTTAATCAAAGAGATATTTAACATTAGCCGAGGGAAATGTCGGAGTGAAACGCCCTGTATATTGGTATATCTAAATCTACTATAATAACAATAATAAGTATTCTCCGTTACCAGTTAGCTGCGGATTTTGCGGTTTTGAAAAACAGAAAAACACATGATTTTCTAACGTTCGATTTCATTGTAAATCAATTGAATATTTCTCTCGAAAAAAAATCCGCAGCTGAGTGGTAACGGAGAATAACTATAAATACCTAGGTAATACTTACATATACAGATAGATGCTTATTGTTAGTGAATTCCTGTTAATACCATTTAAATATTTTAGCTTATCTAACTGATTAGGGTGGAGAGTAGATGCAGTTTATACGAATTCCACCATAATGACCTTTAAATGTCAGTGTATTCAACTTCTAGTACATATCTGTATGTATATATAAAATATATTTATTTGCTCTACAGAGGAACCTGTTGTGGAAAGCTGGGTTCAAAGGACAATCCAAACCCAATCTTATTCACCAAGAGACTCATAGTTTAGCCACCTCACTTCGCATTCTCTTCCGAATGTACGAAGATGAATCGAGAATAGGAGATCATGAGGAAGTTGAGCGAAGGCTCATCGCAACTTGCCGAGGAGCCTTGGAGTATTTTCTTCATCTACCATCGAACGCTCATAAAGAAACCTGGACAAGTTTGCTGCTCTTAGTCCTAACGAAAGTCCTAAAACTTCCAGAAGAAAGGGTGAGTCCAACCCGATGACATGAAAGTAATGAAACTTTATTAATAACTTTAACGTTCTTTTTATCACAGTTCAAGAGGCATACGAGTGAATACTACCCCTATCTCTGCGATCTTGTAATTTTAGAACTCAAGGCAGAATTGAAAGCCGTCCTAAGGAAATATTATTTACGAGTTGGATCAACCTTTAATATTTCTTATTGTCCATCGTCGTAATCACTACCCAACGATAAGTATCATTAGTTTCATTATTAGTTATGTTAGTATGTATGCTTAAAAGTTGAAACATTTTAATTCATTTTTAAAACATTTTATTTAACTATCATAAATTGGTGGTCCATTTTATATAGAGGTATTATAAAGCTATATGTGTATACGTATTTATATATAACTATTTATTATAACATTATAACATTTAATAAGGTAGGTATTTGCAATTTGTGTAACAAGATTTGGTTAAACATTCCGTTTCACATAATTTTAAATCTATCTTTTTATATTATTTGTCAATTTGCTTAAAATTCTAGTTTTCAATGTTTAATGAAAAAATTATTTCTAAAAAGACTAGAAACTACATAAAATTATACAATTTTATAATACTGCTAATCATTTATATATGAGTAGTTTTATTAAAACCACAACCACTTTACATACAGATAGTTAAGATCCATTATAGCCTTATATAAAGTAATATCATATTATTGCAAGATATATTGTACGAAAATATGGTATCTTTGTCATATCATTTCACTATATGTACTCTATACTTACCTATTCTTAATTAAATAACATAAAAAAGAATTATTTCACCTAAAATGGTGAGGAGTAAAGTGTTATCATTTCAGTGGAGTTTTTAATATTGTAATACCTATGTACATTTATTTAATAAAATACATCATATCACTCACCAATAATTATATATAAAATACTAAGAATTTGGTGCTAAAATCAATAAACTCGGGTTTAATGAGTTCGAGAATTTATATTCATTTTCAAAAACACAAAACCATAATAATTCATTGTGCAATTGAATATTTTTTCAGGTTATTCATTGTAAAACACACAATATAATTAGCAACTCCACTCCACACTCCCATAGGTAATTTAATCTACAATTCTAATTCTCGATTGGCAATAATTCGTTTTACAAATTATCTTCACAACACGTATGTTTTCATATAATATTCATAAAATTGTAGGTAAGTTAGCTATGTTACTTATAAGTATATCCAGGAAGTAAATTCATAAAAGCGTGTTAGCTTGATACGCGTGTTAATCTGTCACGTTGGTAATTTTGAATACATTTTGCCGTGACAATTAAAGCGTAACAATTCCGCGTAACAAGCGCATGACAATATTGTCATTAGCTTGTTTACTTACTACAAATCTTGCCACGTCAAAAAGAGAAAACAACTTTTCATTTTAAAATGTCCGAAAATGATTTTCCCTTGTCGGATATTAAAAACCGGGTGGAAAGTCCACTTTACCTAAGTGCAATGAGAATTTTTAATTGGACTGAAATGGAGTGGTTCCGATGCGATTTAGTTAAAGCTGGTCTAAACCGTTCAACAAGATCCATTATTGCACCTCGAGGAAACCGATAAGTTTTACTAACGTCTCATCATTTTCATTCAAAGGATTGCATCGATCCCTAAGCACCTTCTCTTCGAAGCGCCCTACCGGCTTCAACAACAAAGAATTTCTGCCATTGTTTATCTTGAGAAAAAGAGTTTTTGTTTAATGAAATGCTTTAACAAAAGGTCACGTTGTTATATTCATAGACATGTGATAACGTCGCATAACAACTATTCATATAAGCTTGATAACTTTTCAGCGTAACAGATTTATCGCGTAACAACGCTGTTATACGTTTATGAACTTCCAGATTAAGTGGTTCGAAATCGTAAATTTTCTAGTGAAAAATAGAGAAAGGAAGGAATGTGAAAAGTGGAACTACAGTTTAGGTGCATGGAAGTGAGAGAGAGAAACAGTGTTTCTTCGGGTATTTTCCAACCCTCCTTTGGGAAGGACCGGAAGTTGGGAGTGAGGAAAGTCTTGGGAGGAACTCGACATGCTCCAACATACAGCTCGTCCCTTTCCTTCTTCGACCTTCGACTCACCAAAGCCAATCCTTGCCCTGCAAATCAACGCTTTTCTCCACATTGGTTCCACCAGGGTATAAAAGCCTGAAACCCTCAGTTGCTCTCACATTCAACGACTTCCCCTGCAACCCTCCTGACTGCACGAGGGTTACTAAAGAAAATCAACACACACCACCACACCACACATCAACACCACACAGTTGGATGGCCCTGCTGGAATCTTATACCGTAAGTAACAAAAATTCCTACAAAACAAAATGATTGACATTCTTGGGCAAAATGTTACCCGATCGGGTATTACCAGAATCGGAACTCGGGTATCGGACGCCGCCCAGTTCCAATATATATTAAATTTTTAACCCTGACCGTCCGGTTCCGATCAACTTTAAAACTTCAACTACCCTGATCGTCCGGTTCCGATCGATTTTAAATTTTCAATTACAATGACGTTTCGGTATCGATCGCTTCCAAACTACGATTACCCGATCGGACATTTTTTACCTGCCTATGTTTTTGCATTAAAACTACCCGTTACTACCGATAGGACTCCGCAACCGTCTTGTTTCGATCGAATTTTTTAAAATTATCCTGACCCTCCGGTTCCGATTGATTTTTAATTACCCTGACCGTCCTTTTCAGATCGATTTTAATTTTTCAATAACGCTGACCTTCCGGTTGCTTTCGTTTTGATATTTCAATTACCCCAACCGTACGGTTCCGATCGATTACCTAAGAATAAAGACTACCTAAGACACGACCATCCTACCGATAACCTTTTGCCCAAGAATGATCATTATTTTATGGGTTAGGGGCAATAAAAGAACATATTGCACATTATATGGGCATATATTTTTAAACTGTTTAAAGATTTTTGTTATAAATATTTTTAAATTTTAGATTTAAAATTTTTAATTTTTTTTAAAATTCTAAAAAAATTTTTGAAAAATTAGTATTAAATTTTGTTTTAAAATTTTCAACTTTTGTTTTTTGTTAAATTAAAATTAAATTTTTAATTTAATTTTAATTTTTTAACTTAATATTCATTAAATATTTAAAAATATTATTTAACGTGATCCTTATAAAATAATAAAAGATTTAATATAGGGCATATTATTATAAAAATTAACTGGTATTTTCCAGAAAAATCTATCATTTAGAAATGAGAAAACTGCACCTGATTATTTTATACATATAGTTAATATATTTTAAAAAAGGTATATTTCATATGGCTAAATGCATCAAAAATTACCCCAACGGAAAATAATTGCTTCTACATTAGTTTATTCTTGCATCTAGTCATGACATATTAATGCAAAATGGCACTTTAAGTTTTGTCAACTTCATCAATCCTATCAATAGCCTTATCAAAATTTGTTCATTACATTGTATACACATTGATATATTTGTATGCTTCCATTCCCTATCTATTAAAAGTGATCTGGATTAGATGGGAATGGGTCCAATCTCCATATGTTTAGATTGGTCAGTTTCAATCGATATCTATATTTTTAATTGATGTGTGTTCAATAGATGATGTTAGATTTGTCCAAACTCAATGGATATTCATTGATGTATTGATTCATTACATGATAACCACATTGATATATGTGTTTGCGTCCAATCCATATCTAAATTGGTATGTTGATAGGATATTCAATACATTTCCATTTGTAAATTGCTATTAGGTCATTATCTGTATACAGGTATTGGTACTAATTTTAACCATTTTCACATTGGTTCTATTTTCAATTAATATATACACATGGGACCATATATTTGTAAACCCAACCCTGCTCCCGTATGTCAATGATCATAACTTTTTTAATTATTATTC
>JAQGBZ010000617.1:0-26510 GCA_034687125.1 Neelides folsomi
AAATGAACAATATTTTCTAAATTATTTAATAAGAGCCTCTGCTCGAATAAGAGCCCTGCTCGAATAAGAGCCCCCCCCCCCCTCCCCATGAAACCTAATTTTTTAATAAGAGCCCAGGCTACTATTCGAACAATAACGGTAACTACAAAAAATCAGACGAACAAAATAACCATGAAGTTTTTCCTTGACCATAAATAAATACATCGTACATAATGAAAAGGAAGGAGTATATTTTTTTCTTTTTCCATTCCTTTCCTATGCCAACGCAATAGATGCCAACAAAAAGTAAGCAGAAATCCCACTTTCGTATTATTCGAGTCTCTTTTTGGACAAATTCAAGTACCATTTTGGTTCGGACTTAGTTAACACAATTATTTGTGGATTTTCTTTGATGGTACTGCAAGGGAATTACATATTATGAAACTAGATTTTAATGTTACCAGAAGAGAAAATAAACGGTAGGTAGTTGTCTGGAAAATTTTGACTTCCATCGAATATAAACTATTCCACTTGGTTTCAAAAATCACAAAATATCCAACGTATGAGAATGAAGGGTAAAAACTAATCAAATTATTTTTCTCGGACATTAAATTGACGTGAGCATTATAGTTTTACATGTGTTGAAACTTACGGCTGCTGGAGAAAATCTTACAGATCTCACGTCTGATGAATGAGTTTTCATTGATTGAATTTGTCGCTGTCCACGAATATCATACATAACAATAGCCGCGTCTTCATGGCCAGAAATCATCAGTCGTCCAGAGGATTCAACGCAAACGGATGCCACTGGTGATTTTGTAGAAGAAGTTGATGTGAGAGGAGTCACACAATCTACACAACCACGAGTTCTCAAGTCCCAAAATCTGATTGTTTTGTCCTGAGACCCACTGCAGAAGATTTGACCTCCCCAGTTAAATAAAGACAATATTGCTCCTAAAATTGGAAAAAAATCGTGTTATACTCTCCAGACGCCGAGCCAATGCAGTTCCCGGGTTTTAGAATTTAAATAAGATTATTATAATTTTCATCTATTGCAATTAAAATTGTGTAACTAATTCAAATTCAAAACCCGCCAAATGCATTGGCTCAGCGTCTAGAGAGTACATAGATTGTTTCTGCTTAAAGCGCAAGCTAGGCCTATTGCAGCATAAATTAAATCAATATACTATATAATCCTTGTTGTTACTTCCAAAGCCAATATTCTTTATTAATAAAAATTCTTTCAATTTAATTAGGTGAAAATAAAAATATCAAAATGGAGTTATCACTTTACCAGTATGTCCCGATAAAGCTTGAAACGGTGTAGCAGTCGAGCAATCTGTTACATAGATTTTACAATCTCCAGCACCACCTTTAAGGATATCCAATGATATTTATTTAAGACTATGACTTATTATACATTTTAGATTTTTAATATTTCCGTTTTGTTTCTGCTATATCGGGGTCAAATATTATATTTAATATAATAAACCAAATGAAATTTATTACATACCACTGACCAAAAGAGAAGTTTTCTTATTAATTTCTTCAATAAAACAAACATCTCTTACTGTTCCATCATGCATAGACAATTCTACTTCCTGAGACCCTGTGACTTCTTGACCATTGGCCACATCCTCAAACCGAAGTAGTTTAACAGTTTTGTCATTGCTTCCTGTCGCAATTAAATTTCCATCCGGGGACCAACCAAGACAATAAATGGAGCCCTGTATAATTAATTATCTTATAGTATAATAATTTTTAATTGTTGAAATTGTTACAATTTAGATTACAAACATCGTTGAAAATATTTATTATAAGATAATAAATAATCTCTATCATAATTTAAAATCAAACAAACTTTGTGGTGTTTGGTTCTTTTAAAGAGCACCGTAGGCTGACAAGCTAAATGATTTTCATTAAAGTCTGATAAATCTGGATAAGAACAAATTCTGAGAGTCTTTGAATTTGATCCAATGGCATAAACTTTTCCTAATGGATGAAATTCTGCACAACGAACAGCTTGAACATCTTCCATATAGGTCACAGGCAGAAAATTTCCCTTTCGCCTAATTTTATTTTCATTATTCTCGAGCTGAAAATCAAAAAACTTGTGTAAGAGATTGGATAAAATTTGCCATTGCATACTTGAAGCTATGTACAGTATGAACCATTAGACGGTCTCTTTAGGGTTTATAATAAAAGTTTGATTTGTTAAATAAGCCTGTGTGGATTCTATCAAAGTCACGGTAAAGATCATTACGATTTTAAGTCCTCAGAGAAATTTTCTTAAAGATAGTAGGGGAAATCTACAAATCTTCCCTTTTGAGTGATGATTTTAACTCGAAATCTGTTGATCTTTTAACACTACTTTGAAGCCTTATAAAAAAGTATAAAAAAATCTACCGATTTTCAGGTCTGCCATAGCTATGGCATAAAGGAAAATAATATGCTACAAAAAAGGAACGATACATTAGATTATATGTAGCTTGATTTAGTTTGTTATAATGTGTGTGGGTATATCGCAACAATTTCAGACCCTTTTACCGGTCATGCTGTACATAACTACATATATTATACTTTATTTCTTGAAAATGATCTTTTCTCAAGCTTAAAATGATTAAAACAAAAACTTACAGACTTTGCAGATATATCATTAGGGGTTCTAGAAGTCTCCATAGATTTCTGAGACGATTTTATGAGGCTTGGATTATTATTATTTGCACTCTTTTTTGGCATTTGATTTTGGTAATTGTCTTCTTGACGTTCGCTTATTGAATTATTGATATCTCCAAAGAGCCGATCAACCGATGTGGTCATTGTTTTCAAATCTATTGTGGGTACTTCAGTACAGCTTAAATGAAAACTTGTGCTTGCCATACTCCTAAAACATCGTAATCAATAATTAAAATTCGTTCAAATTCACAAAATAATTTTCATTGATTTTCTATAAAGGTATTTGAACCTTGATAGGAGGTCAGAAGCTGAATCCATAATTGAGACATTCAAAAGCGCCCGTTGGGGCTTTGGAAGGGGTTCTACATCGACTCTGAGGTTTCTCCTTTGGAATGGACACCCAAAGACTTGATTTGGAATGTTTCGGATCCAGGAGAGCAAGCTGAGATCAGATTCTGATAATTGAGCTTCGTTGAGGAGATTCGGAAATTTTAGCTGATCGATCGTCCCCTTCACATCCACCTTTTCACTAGTCAATGCTTTTGATTGACAGAAATCGACACAGGTCTCATATAACAAACCCTGTCAGAAATGAATTTGAGTTATTAAATTAAAAGTTGCGCCACATCAATTCAAATAGATTCAACATTCAATAGATCAATAATTCCAAGTTGGTTTTGCTTACTTTGATTAGGAGTTGGACCAGCCTGTCGTTTTTCGATACTTTTGTTAATTTCGGCGGTCCATTGGGAGGTGGGATGAAGCGAGCGACGAGTGGACGGAGACTGTTGAAACAAGCGAGTCGGGCTGTGGAACTCTTCCAATCTTTGTACTCCGGATGCTCAGCGAGACGAGAAGGAGAAGTGAGGAGGAGACAGAGAGACGAATATTCCTCCTTTGAGTCGCACAGCCCCTCTAACTCGCTCAAAATCTTATCCGAAACGAATTGAAACAATAAGTGACCTCAGAAATAGACAAACCACAGAGCTACTTAAACCTAGACTCCAATTTCAGTTGATTCCTTCGAGGGTTTGCGGAACTCAACCGTGGAAGGAATTCTATTCATAAAAGAATTCGAATCGAGGAATCGTGGTCGTAAAGACAGCCAGATTCCTTATTCATTGATTCATCCAAAGTTTTAGTAGACTTCACCTTACTTCTTTTATCATTTATTTCTATTGTAATTCTATAAGGAATTTAATTCATAGAATATTTACAGATTCGTGTAATCCATTACAATAAATCATTATTTACTGTACTTTTCTTTCCTGGTAGGTTAGTAGTTTGATTTATGGACTTTTCAGAAAGAGTTCATACACATCGAATATTATAATTTTATAGAATATTTTATAGTAAATCTTCCAAACTTTTATCAAGTAAGTTTATTTAAATTAACTACTTAATTGTTAATTTTAATGTACCTTGACTAAATCTTCAACAATATTCGGAGATTTTATTTCTTCAGTAGGAAGAGGAAGTTGGATATTTGAATCAGCGTGTCTTGAGAGCATTTCAAGAAATCGATGTTTGAGTATTGTGCATCTAACTTTCTTTCCTAACCATCAAAAATCGATTTATTAAACCTCAATGAATTAAGGAGCTATCGAAACTTTATGCGGTTAAATGATTGGCATTTTTCTATTTTTGTTAACAAACCAGGGAAAGTTCTGAATGCTTCTTCTAATGGTTGAAGAAATTCCGCAACATCGTCCCATCGTCCATCAACGACGAGGGAGCGGAGGAAGACGAGATCGGGGGACAGGATGAGTTCGTTCACAATTCCCGATTCCTTTTCTAATTCCAATTGGGCGGAGGTCAGTCCACGACTCCCGAGGAACTCCAAGAGAAGATTGACAACTTCTGATTCGCATATTAAAAGACGATCTTCTTCACCACCGGCTGTTGTCATTATTTTATTGAACTGATCACATTTCCCTCACTTGAACTTTCAACTCCACAACTTCACGAACACATCATTTTTAATCTTAACTTGTTTAATGTTATGGAATGGACGATTAAATATTTAATTCAAAATGCACTATTAATTTTTTATAACCCAATACATCAACAATGGTTATTCAATTTAAATAATTATAATATTTTTATAACTTTATTTATTATTGAGATGTAGAGCGAAACAGAGAAGAGATATAATATTTGTATATAGGTATTATTACTAGTCTCTTTATATTTAAACTGACATTGTCTATTTAATTATTATTTTATAACCTTAAATATTCTCATTGGTCAATGTGCGCAATTTTGTTAAAGAATTAAACCACTTTCAATTACTTATAGATCAAATAGATGAATGAAATTGTAAAGTAGAATGAAACTTAATTGTTTGAATTGTTGGAGGATTTAGCCTTGGAGCTCCTGATTCGTTGGAATGAGCGAAGGAAGAAGAACAGAATGAACTTTTGTTATTTATTTACTGTATCGGACGAAGAAGTGCACTATACGGTTCAATTAATGAGTGATGAACTCTTCTGCTCACTTCTCTCCATCTTCGCGAAATGAGCAGGATGAGGGAGGAAATGCTACACCTTCTCACTCTCGTTCAACGTCTTCTCCACAATCATTTCTCCTAATCACATAATCACATTTAACGCTACAAGCACAATGTGTAACTTCTTCTCATCTTCCCACTTCCATTACTTTTTTACAGTGAAGGAATTCCAAAGCACTTCCTTTATTTCCTCAGCTCTCAGCTCGGAAAGTTTATTCACTATATGTAGTAAAGTACCTACTTTAATGGTGATTTATTACAATTCATATCTCTCAAGGAGAAACAATAGTTTTATGAATGAATCTTTTAAGAAATAATTCCCTTACAAAACGATTATTCTGGAGGTAATAAAAAGAGTAATGAGATATAACCTAATATTGATTGAAGATATAGTAGGATTATTTGAATATTGAAACGAGGGGCCAATGTGTGAGGATCCTATCAAATGGGAGTTTGAATAATGAAGATGAGAGATAGTTATTTATTTACAGAAACCCCGACTATTCAGACCTGTCCTGGGAGATGTATGAGCCAATCTTCTTAAGAGATCTCAGGGAGGGTGGAGAAAATCCCACTCTGACTCATCATTGACATTATACATACAGAAAAGTCCGAATTTGCCTCTCCCTCATGTGTTCAGCTTAGGCTTCAACTCCGTTTCGGGGTTTCCTTCTACACAGACTCCGTAGGATTGTTTCCAACTGTTCTAAAATCATTGTTCTATTGCTAAAGTGGTCGTTATCATAAAGATTTAACTGCTACACAATAGAATTACGCTTCTTTTGTGGGATTATGGCCAAGCTTTCAACTTTTATCGAGCAAATAAATTCTCATAGTAGTTTTAATTTATGCTCATATTATACTAATCAATTATTAGTATATGGTATGGTATGATATTATTCGCTATTTACAACTCGCATTTTCAATCAACTATGTTGTATAAATTTTTATTATAAATTACTCGAGTTGAATAAACACTTGATTTGAAATTTTAAAAGATTTTACACAATTTAGTATAGTTATGATGAATGAGAAAGCACACATTTGTTCAATGACTTTTAAACCGTTAACTCGTATATTTTTAACCAAATCCGTTTTGGTCTGAAGTGCTTCTTTGTTTTGCAAATTAAGCCCTTCCTTATGGTTTACTCAAATGAAAGGAGAAAAGAAGGATGTAAAACCCCTTCCATCTCAATTCTTCAATCTAATCTAAAAGTACTCGAACTTGACCTCTGCTACAAATGGATGGATTTAGGAAGTACCGCAAGGTCTATTTTAAATTTCGGTTGTCATATCCAAATTGAGAATTATCGCTTAAAGGACCGTGGTGAAGGAAGAAACATTTTCAGTTCACGATGCCGTCGAGTAAAAGTATCATTTCCTTTTGTTTCTTATTATTATCTTTGTGTAATCCAACGCCGGTTTTCAAAGACATTTCTGGAGATGTGAATTTGTACAATTATTACGAAGACGAATGGAGTTGCCTGGAAAAGAATTACAATGAGAAAAACGGGGGAGAGAATCGGGTTCTTTTGCCAAAAACAATTCTCCCGACTGACTACATTCTCACACTCGTCCTTAATATGGACACCAAGGATTTAAAGGATGCAGAATCGCAACCCATTGAAATGAACACCTGTGCTGGAGAAGTCACTATTACAATTTTACCACTAGCTGAAACAAACAATATCATTTTGCACGCAAGTGAAATGACAATTGATGAATCTTCTGTTAAGGTTAAAAGAATATGTCTTAATCAATAAATGCTTAAATTAATCAATTCGCTTAAGATGTTAAAGAATGATTTTATGTTTTTAATTGTAATAAATAATTACAAAGTTTATTAGGCACTATATACATATAATCATGATAAGATGAATACTTATTCAACTTATAAATACTAGACTGTCATACACATAAAATCGATATAAGTGCATTTTATATACGGTAAATGATAAATATTATCAAATGTCATTTTACAGGTGAAGAATCTCAAACGCAATGAAATAAACAAAGTGATAAGTCAAGAGTACGAAATTGAGAATGAATTTTTCAAAATGTCATTGGAAACCCCTTTAATAGTTAGAGAAAAATATGAAGTTCGGATGAAATTCACATCAAGCATTTCGAGTGGTAGGGTTTTTAAATACATAATTTAAATTATCTGTACTTATTAATTTAGGCAATAATACGGATGCATATTTGTTTAAAACGAAACAAAATAGTTAGTAAATATATTTTAAAAATTTTTTGTCAATTATTACAGATAGACTTGATGGGATTTATAAAAGTAACTATACGGTGACAACTGAAAATGGATTTGAAATAAGGCACTCACCGTCTGATTTATTTGATTCATTCAATTATTGCATGTTATGTATGATATCGCTAATTACTCGGCATTAGGAACTACGTGTACAGGGTGCGTCAAAATGCTGTCGTTATTATGTGATTGTCTCTTTAAAAAATAAAGCAACTTTTGACGCACCCCGTATGTATAAGTTTATATATGTATAATACCATACATAAATACCATTTATATCAACTATATTTCTAATCTGTTTTTAATAATAATAAATTCTATGTTATTAGGTATCTTGCTACAACTCAATTTGAACCAGCAGATGCCAGAAAAGCTTTTCCTTGTTTTGATGAACCATCACTAAAATGTATATATCCAAACTATACTTTAACAAGCTTATTAATTATGTATTTAGTTGAATAATTATAATTATGAATAATTATAATAATTATAATAATAATAATATAATTACAGCTAGGTTTGAAATCACTATTGGAAGATCAGGGAATTATCATTCGTTGAGTAATATGAATAGGAAATCTACAAAACCAATGTACGTATTGTATTTGTAATAAATAATAATAATAAATAATAATCATATGCCTGCATGTAGAATACTTCTAATGTAAATATATGTTTCTATTGTAAATTCTGAATCTAATCATCTTAGACCTGGAATCGATAATTATTATTGGGATCGCTATGAGGTTACCCCTGTAATGTCTACTTACCTTATTGCCTTCATTGTTTCGGATTATAAATTTCAATTAGCCGATCTCGATTTGTACAGAGGAAAACCAGTGAAGGTAAGAAAGCAAAGCGGAAATGTTATTTTATGTATTTGTCTCTTTCTTTGTATTTTTTAATTTTGCGTTTGTACTTTTTACGGATTTTATCTATTCAACTTTCATTTTGTTAGGTTTGGACCACTGGAGCCAATATTGAAAGCTCGAAAGGCAAACATAGTGCAATGACAGGAGCTAAAATTCTTTCTTATTATGAACAATATTTCAATTATGAATACCCTTTACCAAAAATGGACATGGTAGCCATTCCTCATTTTGCAGCAGGTTAATAAATTTCTCATGCAATACATTCCTCAAAGTTTAATTCATTTAACCTTCAGTAACATTTAATCACATTTTTTGACTATTTGTAGGGGCAATGGAAAATTATGGTAAGGTTCATTTTTCTCTTAATTCAATGAAGCTACTGCACTGTCAGTAACAAGTCCATAATTATTCTTTGTACAAATTTTAAATTAGTAATTTATGGAACAAAACTATTTCTTTATTTGCAGGTTTAAATACCTACAGGTAAATAACAAGTCTAATTATAATAACAACAATATACATTTTTTATCATTCTGCTTATGTTTTATGTTTTACTTAAGTATTTTCTGCTCTCGAAATTTCATTCTTGTAGAGAGAAACTTCTGCTTGTAGGGACAAACGACAGTCAGATATACATATACAGAGTTACATCTACAGTTGCTCATGAACTTGCTCATCAATATTTTGGAAATTTGGTATTTAACTTAGTAAAAATTTAGTAGAAAACTTTTATAATAAAATAAATAATATCGAAAAGTATAATCCATATTATGATTTAAAGCTTTTCATTAAAAAATGTGATTAAGTTTTAATTCTACATAATTGACATAAATTGATAGGTGACGTGTAGAACATGGAATCATCTTTGGCTCAATGAAGGTCTGTTAACAATTGACATAAGATAAATATTCTAACATTAAGATAGAGTAATATTAGATAAAGTAATTTAAAGTAAATAATAATAATTGGCATTTTAATATGATTTCAAATGTAATAAAATGATATTTTAATCATTTATATCTTTAAAAGTAACCATTATTAATATAAGCAAGTGAATTTTATTGGAAAGCTACAGTATTGATTTGATTAATTCTTCTTTAAAACTTTGTTTCTCCCGTCAAATTAATTAATTAGTTAAGTTTTTTTAATTATTGATTTGCTATTGATTTGCAAGTGATTATTTAAATTCACTGAAACAAGATTCTTGCTAGTGCAAAGTTAATGTTATTCCATTTTTATGATTTCAATCAATATAAAAGTGATTTTTAATCCCAAATCTCCTTAATTTTTAGAGAGTTAATTGGAACTAAATATGCTTAATTAGTTATTCTTCGATTGATTTTTGAAACCAAAATCTAAAACATGCGATACTTTAAATATATAAAATATTAGTGAACGGCGCAGCGCTTAGTTTATTTTCTCAAAAATTTGTGAAAATGCTTAATTAATTAGACTTGAAATGAAATTATTATTATATGTATTTATTTAATAATCTTTCTTTATTTAATGTTCCAGGATTTGCAACTTATATCTCCTATATCGGTAAGTAAAATTTAATCTCTTCAAAATATTCTTTGAAAAATTACTAGGTATACCTATATACAAAAATTAAAAACTCATATTATAAATAATATATTAAAAATTCTTTATTACAAATATGGTAGGAGTCCAGAAGACAAATCCTGAATTTAGCCCTAATTTATTATTCATTAATGAAGTTCAACAAAGTGCCTTCAAAGTGGACGCCGATGAAAACAAAACACATCCTCTTGTTGTAAAAAATGAAACAATGACCGGCTATTTCGATGCAATTACATATAGAAAGGTATTTTTAACAAGAGAATTTTTCAATATATTATTTATATATTATCAGTAAATACGATTCTTAAACGATAATATACGAATTTTCATTTAAATGACATTTTAGGGGGCTTCTGTCTTAAAAATGATCGAAGGATTTTTGGGAGAATCAACCATGCAAAAAGGACTTCAGACTTACTTGGCCAAAAAGTAATTTTTATGTCAATTTTAAAAAGAAATGCACACTTGTTTTTTATCAATCTTCATTAGAGCATTCGGGAATGTGGTTCAAGACGATCTTTTTGAAGTACTTCAAGAGCAGGCAACAAAAGATGGAACAATTTCTAAATATTTAACAGTTAAAGAGGTAAATAATTAAATATACTGTGATCGTGAATTAAATTTACTACTTATATCTTTTATATGAAATACCATGATACTTGTTGTCATTAATTAATGACTTTAAAATGGTTTCATGTACAATGCTTTTAATATTAATGGTTCTTCAGGTTCTTGATACATGGACGTTTAAATCAGGGTATCCTTTAATCAGAGTGAGCAAATCAAGCAAGAACAGCAAACAATATTATTTTACTCAGGTATATTTCACTTATTTGGATTTCATTAAGACAAAATATTTATTCAAAATATTAATTATCATAGGAGAAATTCTTTGAGCGGAACGGCAAAGCAAAAGAATTCAATGAACTTTGGTGGGTTCCAATAACGTTGAAAACTTTAAAGGAAAGAAAAGACCAACAATATGATGAAATGTTTTGGATGCGAAATGACACAGCGACGTTACTTTACACCTTCTCAGAAGAGCCTCAGCAACTTCTTGTCAATTCTGATTCTAAAGGTAAGTAAAAAAACTCGATTCAAGAATTAATTCAAGAGTTTTTGTTACATCCACAAATATTTTTCGTTCATTTTCAGGATTTTACCGTGTTTTATATGACAATGGTCTAACAAAGAGTTTCTCGAAACAACTTACAACAGATCATACCGCATATCCGGAAACATTTAGGAGCAAACTAATCGACGATTACTTTCACCTTGCTTTTAAAAGTGAATATCTATCTAAGTATTTATTCACATGTTCACAAATCAATGTGTGAACTTTTTTCATTATAAAATGATTTAAATTGAAGTGAAATTTTTGTTTTATTAACCCTTTGGTAAATTAATCCTATTTTCAGGATACATTCCCATTGATCATGCATTGGAATTGACTAAATATCTTGGGAATGAAGTTGAATATTTGGTATGGTCGAGTGTGTTCTCCAATATCAAACCGCTTTATATTACAAATAGTTATGAAGACATCCAAGAATTCAAGGCAAGAGTTCATTTTCATAAATATATTTTGAAAAATAAACAATGCACAATCCAGATTTTAGATAATGTGTACATGTACCGATATATAACTAAGATGTATTGTTATGTGTTTAGGTACTAACAATTCACTAACAAAAAGTATCACAGTCTGTATGCATTATTGGTAGGGTTGCCGAATTTCCGGGAACGCTACCATATGGGAACGAACCCGGGAACGCTCCCAACCAGTGGCATCCTTAATAATTGGCTTGTGTAAATGAAAACATTCATTTGCTTTTTCAGAAATATTTTCTACCTTTGATTCAAAGTGCTTTGGACAAAATTGGAATGGAAATTTTACCAAATGAAAAGGGGACAATTGTTTTCCTAAAGTCCAAATTGCTATCTTGGGCTTGTGATTTGCAAGGAGAATCCTGTATTGATCATTTGACCAAGATTTTTAAACATTGGACTGTTGACAAAGATTACGCCAAGTATGTACCTATACTATGAAGATGTAAACATAGAGTGTCAAAACTAATTACAAGCTTGACAACATTATATTCACATTACGTGTCTAAACTATTAGGACTAATTCAATATGTTAAGAATGAAAAATTATAACAGTATTGTTGTTTTATTTCAGAATTTCTCCAGATATAATTCCACTTGTGTTTTGTACTGCAATTACGAATGATATGGACAAAGGAGGGAATTCAAACTTTAATTTTGTATTGGAAAAATACAAGAACGAAAAAGACAAACGTTATCGTACAAGCCTACTTGTTTCGCTGGGATGTTCAAAAAGAGAAAATCGGATCGAGGAGTAAGAAAAACAATTAAATATGTTATTGCTTTATTGCACAAAAAATAACTTTAATATTTTTTTAGTTTACTCGAGAACTTGATGGACCCAGAATTTGGTGCATCCAAAGATGACATGGTGCAAACCATTCAAAGAATTGCTTCGAACAAACAAGGGAAAGTCATAGTTTGGAAGTACATAGAAGATAACTTTGATCGAATAGTTCAACTCCTTGGATCCGTCGAACAAGTTACCAAAATCATTGAAACGCTTTCTCTTTCATGGAACAAAAATGAAGAATTAATACAGGTAATTTATTTTGTTGACGCTTTTATTTACACAATGCGCAGTATATATAAAATGAAATGATCCCCAAACACATGATTACTTGACTATAAAAATTAACATTTAAGAATTCCTTATTATAACTTTATTAATTAATAATTGTATACAATTAAGCTACTGGGTATAATATACAAAAAGTTCAGTATTTTTAGTATATAACACATGAAAGGAAAGGAATTAAACTAATTTTTAATAATAATATGTAATTTAACAATAATACTTAATAATTACATTTTTCTGGTTGTAACTTAATAGCTAAATGCGTTTATTGAGAAAAATTTGGAGAAGCTGACGAATAACATGAAATCACTGGAAAATTCAAAGAAAATGATCAAAGAAAACATCGACTGGAATATTTATCTCTACCAACCAATCAAGAATTGGTTAAATAAACAAATAATAATTTCAAATAATTTTTAGGAGCAACTTACTTTTGTATAAAAGTGACGATAATATAAAGTTCTCAAAACAAAGATTTATTTAAATTATTTACATATTGTAATTAATTGTAATGCAAATTTTTTTTAAATTTATAAATTTAATAAATTTTGAATAATAATGTCTTATAATAAGTATACAAAATAACTCTTATTACTTTATATATTACTCTACATGTCGTAACTTTGTTATATTTTGAATTTTATAATATATTACCTATTTTGTATTTGGATATAAAATAATGTATATAAGATATTTAGCAAAACTTATTATATACATTTACGCTCTACAAGGTTCTACATATTATGTATACATAAATAGGTATTAAACTGATGACTACAAATACATATTTGCTTATAATTTTCCGAGTATTTTATTCGGAACCTTTCCAATAAGAAATAATCTCTCTTAGCTGAACATCTCCACTGAATTGTCTAATCAATTCTGGGCTGAGCTTATTGGTGGTAAGAAAATCATCCTCCCACTTAGGAATTTTATTGTGAGCCTTTTTAAGTAATTTATAACCGTCTTTCATCTTAAAAGCCATGGACCTCATTTTCATTTTTCAATAATTAACAAATTCCTTCTGCAACCTCAACCTGCAGTTTTATTTCCCTTCTCGTTTTTCTTTCCCATTCTGGAAATTCAATTTCTCCTGGTAGTGAGAAATTAAAACTTGATTACATCTTGAGCAAATATTTATTTTTAATGAATGTATTTTTTATTTGTTGAATGTTTGTCTGTAAAGGTAAAGGGTGCGAGACAGACATTTGAATAGACATTTATTATTCAATTTCAATCATTCTTTCATTCATCTTTATTAATAAATATTTGTCATTCGATGAATAACCGAAGTTTTATTATCTCTATAAATTTTCCACAAGTGCATAATATGTACAGGATGGGCCTTAAAGTAAGCAAAACCCAGGTTAACTTTGAATTCTCGAACAATTGTATAATTTGATTTGTGTTAATAATAATAATCAAATGTGTTTGCTAAATAACCGGATGCTTAGGTGAATAAGTGCGTTAACTTAAAGTTTAACTGCCCACATACTTATAAATTATATTACTTGCATGTTCATTTGCCATTTCTCTGGAATTTCTAAACCTTTGTGAATTAATTAAAACGCTAATTATTTATTATATTTATAAGAATTAAAAAGTACCTTTGAATATCTCCATTTTCACGATAATGCTTTTTTCAAGATTTTCTATTTAAATATATGTTTAAATAAATATAAAGTAATTAAATTACACAATGTACACTATGTAATAGTTGACCATTTATTAATGATCATTTATAATAAGTAATAACTGGAAGAAGTACTGAAGTAGACAATTTACAGTTTCCAACTATTAATAATGTTTGTAACTGAAGTCAGAGCCAGAATACGAAAATTCATTAATAAATTATTTAAACAACTATTAAGAATAATTAATGGTGTTTCTGAGATAAGAATATCACTAATTTACAAAAAATGTGAATTTGAAATAAATTGATAAAAATAGCAAAGTTTCAGCTAAAAATTAACCTTTCCTTTCTCAAAATCAATTGACGATTTGCGCTTTTTCTAAACCACCATGCTCCAACAAAACTCTAATAAATAATTATTTACAATTTCAACCCAAACATTATTAATCCCCTAAGCCGATCAAAATCAATTTTAAATTTTAATTTATTGTTATGATTTATTAATTAACTGTAGATTTTTTTTTCAGATTTTTCATCAATTTTAATGTCTTAATAAAATAAAATCTGATAAATAAATAACTATACATGAAGAGAAACGACTTGTAGTAGATCTTTATGGAGAGATTCATAAGGCTTATGGAACGAGAACTCTCGTGAGAAACAAAACTCCCATTCTGAATTTACAAAGAGAGTCATAGGACATTTCTACTCACCTAATCTAACCAACTCATATCCCAGAATCCAAGCAAAGTAAGCTGTGTATTTTTCTATTAGAAAAATATAATTTGAAATGGATCGAACCATATGCATAGCTTTCATATGCTTCCTACTCCTACCTCAACTCAAATATAATAAACAACTTATCACTGGACTTTGTTCATACCACTTTTTTGAAGTATATTTCTGCTCTTGAAATCGTCAAAATGATTACAATTTGCCTTTGCATTATATAATCCCTAGTATACATATTATTGTACTATGTAGTATGATATCTAGTACCGTTAGTATCTGCTATGTAACATATTTATTAAAGTATTTAAGTAAAACTAGCAAACGTATATTCTTATAAATTATTGAATGGTGCATTGTTTTACAAATGTAAGTGGAATTTAAATAATAATATTAATGTTAGATATTCCTCCAAGTTAAAATGGATCTAGTTTTACATTACTCGGATAAATTAATATTTACTCCTTATTTATATCCTGAAGATTGGCCAGAAAATAACATCTTTAGACAATGGTTGACATTAATGATAGTGGCCATAGTGGGAGGAAATCTCCTTTATCTTTCTTCGGCCGGATTGAACTTTTTATTTGTGTACGACAAAAGATTAATGAAACATCATTTGTTTTTGAAGGTAAATGGTAACAATAATACCTAAATATATGGTACCTAATAGTGAATACATGTAAAATATACTAGAGATAAACTTAATTTCATAAAATACAATATGTTTTACTTAACATTAATTTATGTTAATGCTTTTATTTAAATGTAATTTAGAATCAAATCATGAGAGAAATCAAAGTCGGAGTAACTTCAATTCCCATCATGGGCTTATTGTCTTCACCTTTTTATGTCGCTGAAGTGCGTGGATATTCAAAGCTCCACACTGAGTTCGACGGAACAATTCTTGGTATGTGATTTTACTCGTAATAAACGAAACAAGTATTAGGAAATGAAATGAATTTCAAATGCATTTGATGGTTTAGTTGATATTATGAAGCAAATACATATTTCACAAGTCAATAAGATAAATCTAATATATACAATTTGTGTAAATATAAGTATTGACAAACTCACAAGTCACAAGAAACATAATACTTATTTGACTAACTTATTTATTGTGGTTTTATCCTTTAATTTGGTAATCCTTTAATTTAAAGGATTTCTTGGAATTCTCTTTAATGTTGGGTGCTTCATCGTCTTCACCGACAGTTTAATTTACTGGATTCATCGCGGCCTTCACCAAAAATGGTTTTATAAATCCCTTCACAAAGTTCATCATTATTGGAAAGTCCCGACTCCTTTTGCTTCTCACGCGTTTCACCCCGTCGACGGCTTCGTTCAATCCTCCCCCTATTTAATTTTCATATTTCTCTTTCCAATGCACAAACTGGCTTATCTCACCATGTACTTTCTCGTTAATATATGGACTGTTTCCATCCACGATGCAGATTTCAGAGTTCCGTTGTCATTACGGTGGCTCATCAATGGATCCGCACATCACACGGATCATCACCTTTATTACAATTACAACTATGGGCAGTTTTTTACCATTTGGGATAAAATAGCTGGTTCTTTCAAAATTCCGTCTTCCTTTGAAGGGGATTCTCCCATTGAACAAGTTTTGAAAAGTAAATTTTTTATAGAAGAGTCGAGTAGAGATTATGAATGTATGAATAAAAGTTCGAAGAATAAAGAGAAAAACAACTAGCAAATGATATTTCTATTTGTAATATACATATGCTATACTGTTTAAATTTAAACTTTATAAAATGTATAAAAAATGTATAAATATAAATGTATTACTTTGTTAAATGCGAAAGATGGTAATGAAACTCTACCCGTATGACTTACATCTGAACACTATCACAATAATGAACATTACCATAACCATTCAAGCTCTTAATAAACTTACATTTAAAAAAATAAATTATTTATTATATTTTACAACAAATATACAAAGCGTTAAATTTATTCTTTAACAAAAACAAGATTCCTAATTTGTTACAATTGCATGATTCTCATTATATTTAATTTATGTACAATTTTAATTTTACAATATGTGTTTACAATAAATTTTATAGTTGACTTAAACATCTCAAGACTTTACTAATTTAGACAACCATCCAAAAAATTATCCAACATTAAAATACAAATGGTGGGTCAGGGTCTCGATTCTGGATACAAAAACGGGCACATTGAACCCAAAAAGAGGCACATTGAACCCCAAAGTGAGCACATTGAACTCAAAAAAGAGGCACATGTGCCGAAAAAGGGCAGAAGGGCTCTTGAACCCAATGTGCCCACAATGTGCCTGGAATTAGGCACATTGTGGGCACATTGGGTTCAAGTTCATCTCCAAAAATTGATAGTCGGGACAGTCTCTCAAGCAGAAGAGTAGGAGCTCAGAAGAAAATCGCTGCAGGAAGGCTATCTTCAATTCAAGGGTACTGTCAACACGCAGTTACAGTGCGTATTAAGTTACTCCCGTAATAGCTCTAAAATTGTTTCCTAAATTCGATTAATAAATTTCATAGATAATTGATTTAAGTTAAATAGTTAATAATTTTAATTTAATTTTTTTGTTTTTATATATTATAGCTACTTAAATTACATTTAAGTATATAACATGTTATATTACCTTATGCCAAAATAAATATTTTTGAATCTATAGATATTTTAACTATTTTATTAAAGGATTCACAGTTTTACAAAATTAATCTAATTCTTTTTAAGGTTTTTTAATCAGTTCTCTTCAACCCCATTCCGGGAAAATAGCTGTTACTTTAAATTGCATTCACTGTAATAGTTTATTTTGAGTTTAATAAAAAATCCAGTTAAGTGAAATTAATGTTGTTGCACATTTTAAAGTGAATTTGTTATTTTAATCATTTCAATAAGAAAATTTATATTATATTTCATTAGGTAATTATTAGATTTTAAATTTATTGTAAGTTTCAATTAATTTTTAATTCAATTATTTGTATTTGATTTAATCAGGATAGATAAGTTAAATTTATAACTATGAAGACAAACATTCAAATTCAAACGATATGAAATAATAATGTATTGTTGACGATTCTCTTGTTAAGATAGCACAGGGAATTGAGTGAGTCAACTCTACCTGACATAATTACAGTAGCGGATCCAGGATTTTTTACAGTGGGTGTTTTACTAAACGAACACCCAAAATATCTAGTATAAATATTTGGGTATACTAACACTAATTAAAATATTATTTCTCATAATTTTAAATACAGGATTGGGATATCAATATTACCATATCACAAAATATAATTTTGAAAAATTTAATCGTAAACGATATTGACTGCACGCAATTATAATTCCAATTTCCAATAATTCATAAAATGAAATAATATCGGGACCGTAAGGTTTTGAAATTTTTTTTGAGAATTTAGCTGTTGGGTTATGTTAAAATGTTTAATAATTTAAAGAAATTTTAATGTTAAGGAACCACATTGTACAAAATGTTAGGTTAGGTTATTCTATTTTTTGAATTTGTTAAAATCCAAATGTTATAAAATGTCTGAATTTTATTAATATTGAAGTAACTGTTTAAAAATTTTGTGCGACCCGGTTTTTTGCTTATAGAAAATTTTATACCATGAAATTATTCTGATTCTGCTCAAAAATCATATTTTGCATTTGCCTGACAAAATGATTAATTGTTTTTAAAAATATTATTTTATGTTTAACATTTTTTAATTTAAAACTCCATATCCATCTATTCATTTGATTTTTTTAAGATTAAAAACTAAATATCAATGCATCTTTCTTATTCTCATTCAATTAAATGTTTAAAATACCTATAAGTATAAATGTATATGAGTATACATATACTAAAATACTTAATACCCTATATAGTCTATATTTACAAAACATAGTACGAAGTAATAATTAATCACATATTACATATTAGAAAATTTTTTAATTTTAAGTCTCAGTAACGTTTATTTAATGTTATAAAATTTACCCATGTTAGTTTTAATTTAAAAAATATATTTGGTCACAGAAATCCAATAATATCTAGTGCTTGTCCACTTTTCACAGGGGGTGTTTGAACACCCAAAACATCCCCCGTGGATCCGCCACTGCATAATTATATTACAAATGTATTTTACTTTTATTTTACTTTTTTATTTTACTTTTACACATTATATATAAACAATTATACAATTACAACCAATGTAAAGTACATAAATATAAACTTATAATCTTCAATATGTATGTCATTAACTGACAATCAGTTTCAGTTTAAAGCTTCACTTACAAACATTTTAACAAACTCACCCGAGTACTCACAATCACTTCACTCGTCGTTCACTATTATTTAATTGAGATTAATTTAAACTTCAAATACTGTTTAATGCATAAAAGGCCATTTATTGAAATTTTGTAAAATGGGTGTCATATATTCAAAAATTTGGTTTAGATTATTTGGGAAAGAAAATATCAAAATTCTCATGGGTGAGTTTTTAAAAAAAATATTAAAACAAAAAATCAATTAAAAATATTTTAGTTTGACTTGAGGCTGCTGGAAAAACCACGATTCTTTATAGGTGGAAATTGGGAGAAGTTGTTAAAGTAGTGAGTCTAAATTCAGGGTAAAAGCGGGCGCAGCCCGTATTCAGGTGTGTTTTCCTACTAAATTGTTGATGTAGATCACGAATCTGATGATTATTAGAGGTGCAAAATTATAATTACATTAGGCTGTTTGACAGAATTTTCGTGCGTTTCAAATTGATTTTTTATCACTTTCACTTAATCTTTCTCATTCCTTTTACTTTTCTCTTTCGACTGTTTGTAATTAAATTTTAAAATGAAGATTATAAACCTCAAAACAATTTTGGAATGGCACTCGAAGGGTATTTTAGTTAAAAATATCCAGGAGTTAGGTTTGTTTCCTTAATGCGGCCAGCTTAGGTTTGTTTCCTTAATGCGGCCAGCTTAAATGTCCTCGAAGCTGTAATGGCCATTTAAAATTAAGAGAGGATTCATCTTCGATTGATGGATTTCGCTACGGGTGTGACGGATATTACACTAAGAAGAGAAAACGGGTTAGGTGTAACTATTCGTAAGTATAATCAAAAATTATTTTTCTTATGTTTTGTTTTATAATTATTGTTCTTTTTATTATTATTGTTATTATAATTACTAATTTATTATTTAGCCAAAGATTGAGGAACGGAACATTCTTTTCTGGGTCGAAATTGGAATTGTGGCAGCTTTTGGCTTTTGTTCATTTGTGGGTGGAGAAAATTACACTGAAGTCAATTGCTCTTAAATGTGAGATCCAAAGACATGACGCTGTAGACTGGTCATCCTTCTGCAGAGAAGTTGTCTTCGATGGAATGGTTGCAAAAGGAGAGAAAATTGGAGAGCCGGGGAAAATGTAAGTTGTTGCTTAATTGCTTACTGTTTGTTTATTTTAATTTTATTTATATTAGGTTAGGTTATGTTAGGTTAGGTTTGTTTTGTTTTGTTTTGTTATTGCTTTTGCTGTATTCTTTCTATTTGCTTTTTTTGGTTAGCGTCAAAATTGACGAATCGAAATATGGCAAGAGAAAGCATCACCGTGGTCATCGGGTTGAAGTCTCTTGGGTTTTCGGTGGTGTAGAGAGAGGAACGGGAAAAATCTTTCTGGAAGTTTTAGAACGTCGGGGCGCCAAAACTCTCGTTCCACTAATCAAAAAGTGGATTTCACCTGAAACGACAATCTACTCGGACTGTTGGAAGGCGTACAACTCAATCCTCGAAGATCCTGGCTTCAAAATGCTCCAAGTAAACCACAGCTTGCATTTTAAAGACCCCGAGACCGGAGTGCACACAAACACCATTGAGAGTTCCTGGAGAAACTCAACGGCTGCTGCTCCTTCAGCAAACCGTCAAAAACATTTCTTGGGTGGCTATCTTGCGCGTTATATGTTCATAGAGCAAGCGGCTTATTTGAACACTTCTCGTATTTGTAAGTTTTCTTCCTGGCTTTATTTTCCTGACATTCAGCAATAAGAGAAATAAATAATTTACCTACTTTGAAAACTTATATCTCTGTAAATATAATTTTGCACTTCTAATAAGTATCAGATTCATGATCTCTATTGATTTAGTGAGAAAACACATCTAAAGTAACCAATATTGACTGCGCCCGTATTCTTAACTTTTTCCAAATTCAGAATATTTAAGTTTTAAATAAAATAAATAATTTTTACAATATATTCTACCATTTTTGCAATTTAACTAATTTTTCAGTTAATTTATATATGAGTAATTATTTATTCAAATCAACTACAGATCTTGACGACTGGCTTCAAAGTTGAAACTTTGGAACATCAAAACATTTATTTCACTCTATGGGACATTGCTGGCACACTTTGCCGCACTTCGCATCTTTCGCTTCATTATTCTCAAGATACAAAAGGACTATTATACATGAACGTCATGCATGATTGGACACGCGAACGGCAGACCTACCGTTCGCTACGGTAGTTTAGCGTCATTTGTAAATCATAAGTTAATTATATTTTATCCTAAAATAAAGAATTCATTTATGAATATTAAAATATCATCACAATTCATAATTAATTTTTAGTTTGGTTGAGGCATTCAGGCGCTTACCCTCGTCGGTTCTCTTTCAATATCTCTACAGACTTTACATGTTCTGGTTAGTTTGGGCCATCGTGGACGAATTAAAAACAGGTGGATGAAGAAAATAAATTGATTAATAAAATATTAGTATAATTTCCAATTTTGCATGTATTTTTTTCCAATCTCTGATAAATTAATTCATTATATATTACAAAAATTTCAATAATAAGTCTTATTTTATCATTCAAACAATCAGTTTTATTAGAAATATATAAGGCGCCCACGTGTTTATGACGCACTTATGTATACTACTATAATCCCCCCTTAATAAGCCGCCCTCATTTATAAGCCGCATTTGAAAAATTTACATACAAATCCTATAGGAATACATAGGAATGTATACACATATAATTATATTTGATCTATAAGACGCCTTCGTTTATAAGACGCACGAGCACCCCAAAATTTTCTTATAAAAGACGTTATCGGAGGAGGATTAGGGTAATATACCTTACATGTATTGTGACAGGATTTATACAGATAGTATATATTCAATGTATGATGCAAATTTCAATTGTTCATCGAGACGCTCTCGTGTATAAGAAGCCCTCATAGATTAGACGCACTTAAGGCATTACTAAACCTTGTATAAGACGCGTCGTATCAGCAAATAAACAGGGTAGTCAAGACTAAAACCTGATCCTGATTGCTATGTATTTCAATAATTTCACGCGTGTTCAACGACAATCGTAGACTTTCGGACTAAAACATTTAATGGTGAGTTGTACCAATGTACCTATGGCCATTGGTACAATATCAAGTCGATAAACCGAGAATATCGTTTGCCCTCTATTAGCTGAAATAAAATTAATCGCAACAAATACGCATTTATTATTTCATAATTTCGTTTCACAAATAAATTGAATCATCCAAGAATCATCACTCTCAATTAAGCTAAGATTTAAATGATTAAAAGTGATATCATCTAGTGATTACCCTTCGGTGTGGCATTTATTCACAAGAAGTGAAAACAAAGAATCAGCAAAACGTAAAAAGTGTGGAAAAAATATATCATGCAAAGGAAGTACCACCACTGGTTTACGATCTCACGCTAAATCCCAGCACAGGATTAAATTTGAAAATAAAAATACTCAAGTTGAAGATAGATAAATTAATTTGTCATATTAACTTTCAATTAGAATATCTTATTGTTTTCATCAAGAATTTTATTATTACAAAAATTAGTCACCCTTTTTGTTGACTTTGTTAATAATTAAATAAATCTCTCATATTTATAATTATTAATTATCAGTTTTTAATTTTATTTATTTATTTTTTAGTTAATTTTTTAATTGGTTCGAGGAATACCCGGACTGGGGGCTACGGCCATTTTAAACATATATGGCAGTATGTTATTAATTCATTTAATTCATCTGTCAATAAGTTTATTAAGGGCTGTATTCTCCCGTCTTTTGTTGGACTCCCGAATCACCGGGAGTGAAGAATTGGCGGAAGAAGAGAACCAAAAGATCTGACCGTTTTGACAGCTGAGGCTGACGAGAGTGAAGGGTGAAGGAGATCTCTATTTTTCTCCAGCGCAGCACAATCAGCCTCTTAGCTTCCCAAAACCACAAACTCTCAATATGAAAATGTTAAAATGTGAATGCATTGCTCCTTCTTTATCTTTTTCATTTATATACACGCATCTCTTGAGTCTCTTAAATGTGAGTCTGTGAGCCTGTAATATATGATATATCTCCGATCATAACTTTGAATGATTGAATTCAAAGTTAATTTTAACTGTGTGTATAAATGTAATATCAGTATATTCTACATTATCTATTGTACATATGCGAACTTGTAGTTCGGAACTTCGGAGTCTGGATATTCTCAATTGATTTATTTATGACTTAATTTAAACCAATATTTTAAATTAAAAAGGCAAAGGCTGAATGACGTCATTTGATGATTGGTGCCAACTAACATATATCAACAAGACTATTTAATTGAGTCTGGCACTTCTCAATTGATTTATGCTCTGTTTTCTTTGAGGTTTAGAGCGCTTTAAAACAAGTTTTTTTATTTAAAATTTTTTAAGTGTTGATAATCTTCAACAGACACAAATTTGACTTTCAAGTCTAAAATGTAGATATTTTTAATCTTCAAAACACTTATAAATACTCCTCAAGTATTCTATTAACTATTGATAACCTTTTCTTTTATAAAAATTAGTCACCCTTTTTGTTGACTTTGTTAATAATTAAATAAATCTTTCATATTTATAATTATTAATTATCAGTTTTTAATTTTATTTATTTATTTTTTAGTTAATTCTGTAGCCATTCTAATGTGTAGCCATATATTATCTGTAGCCATTTTAATATGTAGCCATTTAAATATGTAGCCATTTAAATTTGTAGCTATTTAAATGTAGCCATTATGGTTTGTAGCCATTTAGTATGTAGCCATTATTTTAGGCTCCCATTATTATAATATATTGAATAAAGAACAACTATGTAGTATAACCAACACTGGCGCTATACTAGTCTATAATATTCATAAGCGTCAAGTCTATAAGATAAGTAAGTATATTTATATAAGTAAGTTTATATCCAATATATAACTATCTATATATTCCAACGCATACTTTCCGCCAAGTTTGGCGGCTTGGTAATCACGGGAAATTTTGGCGGGAAGGATGCGTTGATGTTAACGTGCGTACAACCTTTAGTATACGAATCTCAAACAATTTCCGACTATCCCACTAAAGGAAGAAAATGTTCAATGTATTAAGATATAACATAACGATGGAAAAACAACGCTAATTTTCACGGTCAATTTCAATCAATTTTATTGTTTATTTTTCACAGGGCCAATTGTTCATTAACCGATTATTCATTAATTGACTTATTGTGAAGAGTGGAGGTCGTATCCTCAATTTTAATTCCCAGATGTTAATTTTACCAAATCATCCATTTTAGAATAAATTTGGTCCATTAATTTAGAAAATTTATCATTACACTTTTCCCTATTTTCTTCCAATTTTTCAATTTCATTCAATTCATTTTGAAGGCTTTTCATAGTATCCTCCGTCATTAGATGCGACGCTAAACTATACATAGATATTCCCCAGTTTGTTAGGGCTAGGACGAGTCCAAGTGTTCCCATTATAGGCGAAGCTGTATCAGCTAAAATCGCGACAGATGTCAAATTAATTGATCCTGATGCACATCCAGCTATTCCATGAACTAAATTTTGTTTCCGCAAATTTTTAAATTGAAATATTTGGCCTTCTATATTTATTTTCAGACCATCTAAAATTAATTTTTATAGCATAAGCATTCATTACTCATTTATATACATATAACAATTATTTTGATAATATAAAATTTAAATATATTACGTTACTTACAAATTTTCAATTTCAGGTCGATGAATTTGTTAGTAACTTTATCCTTTAAATTGTCAATTTTTCGATTTGCAGAAAAGCTGAACGTCTTTACTGTTTCCACAAACTCTTCCAACTCTTTTATCAAACTTTCAATTTCAGAAAATAGTTCATCTATTTCTCTTCTCGTAGCTTGGGAAGATTCAACAAGATTTTCAGCCTTTTTGATAAAATCCCAGAATTCTTTTAGTCGTATGATCTCAACTGCCAAACTAATTACATTTGAGCAAATTCCAAGCCCAACCAATTTGTTTGCTTTAGCAGTATCAGTTATATTTCCAGATTTAATAGCTGCATAGCAGCTACATGCAAAATTTACAATGTGTGGAACGTAGTTTTTCAATTCTTCCGGAATCTGAAAATATAAATAATACCTTATTATATTTATTATATTATTTAATTTAATTTTGTTAATTTTTGATTGCGATTTGTAATAATTTAAAGCAATGATAATTAATTTAAAAAACATTTATGAAACACTGGACTTTGACATATCAACCCTAGTGTTTTTAGGTAACTTATTTAAATATATTATATATTAATTTACTTTTCTTATATTGTAAAAACGCTTACCTTCTCAATATCAATATACTTAACAAAAATTTCCAATAAAGTAGAAATAAAACTTTCTAATTGTTCCTGATCAGTTCCAGTTTTCTCAAATGAATTGGCCATTTCAATGATTTTTATGAATTTAATATGATTTAATCAAAAGAATTAGAATTTAAGTAATGAGAGTGGAAAACTGGAAACATGAACCCTCAAGTAAAGATGAAATAAAAGTGATTTTAGTTGATCATAAACAATTTAGGTATTTATACTTTTAGAAGAGCTTTACATAACACAGGACCTGTTACTCATGCGTTATATGTATATAAACTTTTATTTATGCCTTAATCTTTATCCAATTGAGATGCGAACAAGTGAACATGTATTACTTACATACTTAACATGTATGAATGTAAATGTATATAAGTAGGATATTGTTTATTTATTCTTTGTTTAAAGTATATTTCACTTCACCAGTTATAGTAGAAATTTTTGTTATTTTAGATGTCTTTAATAGCCCTGCTGTTAACTTACTCTGTATAGCATTATATGAATGTACCTTTAAATAAATGAATATTTTGTATGTTAATGCATTTCATCGTCATAAATTTACATATTTACAAGCAATCAAGTTATTTGTGAATCCAAGGAATAGAGAGACTCCAAGGCGAATTCTCGGAATAGAAAACTCGTCTTTTCAGGTGTTCAGGTCTAAAGTTCCATGGCATTGGCAATGGCTCACTTCCATATAAAAATGCAATCCGATAAGAACGAAATGAATACATACCTAATACCTATAAATAAGGTAAATGAAATTGAATATAAATTACATTTATGCAATTATAATTTTATTCAAATTAAGTCGAGAATTAATTCATATGCCATGCATTCATGCATTTATTGGCTAACATATCGCTATCTTGTAAAATTGAGGCTCCATGGAGCACCATGGTGCTCCATGAAGTGAAATTTCGCTCCA
>JAQGBZ010000618.1:0-26402 GCA_034687125.1 Neelides folsomi
ACCTCCATATGACCGGTGAAAATCACTCATAATAAAAGAATTTTGAGTAATGTATTTTTGCATTAATGGCCAAAGTGCGTTTTTTCTTTTATTACGAATGAGCGTGACAAAGCATTTTTTCGGATGAAGCCGAGAAATACCGCCGAATACCCAAAAAGCTCTGGGGAATTCCTCTGTGATATTTGATTTTGTAGAGGTGACTTTCAACAACCTCAACAATATCGTTAGCACCTCCAATTTGTTCTTGATCGTGGTCGGTAACGACTTTAATTATCTTTCTCATTAAATTATAAAATTTAATTGCTGCACTTTTACCAACTTCGGCATGAATTTTGGCATCAGAAACTTTCACATTAAAATACCAGACACATTAATCTTATAATTTGTAATACGCTCATGTGGAGAAATTCAAAAATCATATCAGCAAGAGGATTATAATACTTTCGACAATTCTGACAAAACTATCGAAATCCAATTTTTCTTTCTGGGTAAATAAGTTTTAATAAAAGAAAATCACAAGTTTAGCAATTTAGATTTCTTGGTATTAAGTCAATTTCTTGGGCAGCTGAAAGGTCGTAATGTATCACTTCCCCAAATGTAAATAAGTTGAAATGATTTGAATTTAAAAGTTCAATAAATGCCATTGTTCCAGAGGTGAGTTCCTAAATTAATAAATACTTAGGAGGTGGTAATAAATTTAAAATAATAAACACAAAGTAAACCCGAAAGTAAAAAAACTTTTACAAAGACTTCTAAATAAATTTTGAAATTCTGAAAATTCATTTACATAATTATGAAGGTATATTGTATTATTATTCTTACACTTTATAACTAATTAATTTTAATTTTAGTAATATTTTTTGGATAAGTATATAAAAGAAATTTTTTCTTTAACTGAATAAAATTTAATTGACTATAGGGTTTAAATCTTGAATGAAATGAATTAAATGTATTTTCAAAATTATTATTATTATTATTACCTATAATAAAAAGTTATTATATTAGAATGACAATTAAGTTTAAGATTTATTCATTCAAAATTATTTGCATATTATCAAATACATTAATTACGTGATTGCTTCTTAATTAAGAAAATTAATTATTAATTTGAATCATTTAAACCCTTATGTGCCCGATAACAGGCACATTTACACACTTTAAAAGCAATGTTGTCTTTTTCGGGCACATGTGCCTTCTAATATGTGCCCACTTTGGGGTTCAATGTGCCTCTTTTTGGGTCCAATGTGCCTCTTATTTGGTTCAATGTGCCCGTTTTAGGGCACATGTGCCAGTTTTTGTATCCAGGATCGAGACCCTGACCTTCTGACCCTGAATGACGGCTGATCAGCAATTTAAAATGTCGCATGTCGGCTGTTCTGCCCTATTTTTGTCTATTTTATACATTGTTGCTATTATTTTAAATGCTTCAATATTGTTTATAATTATACAAGGCCTAAGATATTTATATATGTATGTTATAGTGTATATAGTATATATGTACCAGAACATGTTCTCTATGATTATAT
Source organism: Neelides folsomi (assembly GCA_034687125.1). Lineage (NCBI taxonomy): Eukaryota > Metazoa > Arthropoda > Collembola > Neelipleona > Neelidae > Neelides > Neelides folsomi. The sequence goes on from JAQGBZ010000618.1 coordinate 1,527, forward strand.
TTAAAAATAATTGGTAAAATTAAACTGAGATTGAATGATTTTGAACTAACAGTTAAAGCGTTTAAATTTTAAACAAAGTATAAAATGAAACAAAGTAAATAAAAATGAGTCGATGAGTAGAAAATACCAAAAGGAGAAATGGACAGAAAGAAGAATACAAGATTTTTTTACTATAATTGTAAAAACAAATTTTGGATTAAATATTCAATCATATGAGAAGTACAATTTTTAAATACATTGGATTACTTATCATAGCATGTAAATTATACGATAATTTAGACGATTATTTGAAGACAGATAATATAGACGGAAAGATGAAGGAAATGCAGGTGACATCGTAACTGGAATGCTTTAAGTCCACATCATACGAATGAATATCTTTAATATAATAAACAATAACTTGATTATGTATATGATGTTGATGAATATTTAAGATAATGAATATGAATTTTTAATACATAACATTAGGATTTAAACTAAAGTTATATATCAGGATTTAATGGTACTACATAATATAATTGTAAAAACAGATCCATAAAATTACCATACAAGAGGAGGCCAAGTTGAGTTGTCATTTTCTTTGAATTATATTAACTTCCTTAATTATTTCAGATCATGAACGGAAGGAATTGATCGTCCGACATGGAAGATTTTCGAAAAATAAAAACGTTTTGTTAGTGAAATCCATCTACAGAATTCATTATTTACTAATAACAATAATCTTTAACTTAATTTAAATTAATTTCCTTTAAACTAAACAATGCCATTTGCCATATACTGAAACTGATAAGATAAATGTGTTGTATTTTGCATTTCATTTAGATCATAGCAATGGCTCTCCATTTTAACCCACAACGACCGTACTATTTCAAATGTTGGGGATTTGATTTAAACCGTATGGGTAATCATTAATCATTTCTTTTAAATATTATGTAGATAAAATCATAATCAATAATCATTTTTTCATTAATTAATTAAATTCTTACATTTCTTTCAGATCTTTTTAATCGTGATGTTAAGCACAAGTTTGTACACGTACAGTCCAACGCGCATTAAGCCGACCAAGGCATTGGAATGCAATGAATTTGGATTTTACTTGACCAAACAGAGAAAGTAAGAATCCAATTTTATCATTAATTTATAAATATCCACTGTTGAAGTTAATATTGATATTGAACATTTTAAAATGAAAAACATTAAATATTTCAATATTTCATAAAGTTCATATATTTAATATGAATTATCATTAATAATTAAATTACAATAAAAAAATAATTAAAAAAATATCAAATTGTTAATTAAAGGAATTTAAATATTTAATAGTGAACCTCCAAATTCTGGACCTGACCCTGATACCGATTCTGACACTGATCCAACCAATGCTCCTACTACGACGACAACGACCACAACGACAACGACCAATCCAGTTCGAAAATGGCATTGTTTGGATCCAAACAGTGCAATCGAAACTGTTTACTTTCGTCTTACTAGAGAAAACTGCAAACACAATGTTCTGGAATCAGAATTACTTATTCCAAAGATTTTCATATCTGTTGGCTAAACCTTATCACCTACAAAGTGTTCTGTACTAGAAACTAATGCTCCATACGATGAAGTTGACAAATTCACGGGATTTGATTGCTACGGCAGAGAATTTAAATTTAAAAAACATGGAAGAATATACGATGATTGTAGGAATATTCCTATTCCATCATTACATATTAAGGATCCGATAATTGTCCCGTTTTTTCTGACTGGTCCTAAAGATGAAAAATATGTTTACTGCTGTTATCTTAATAACGTTCAAAATGGGAAATTGGGAATTACGTTGGAGGATGGAACAAAAGTTTTATCAAATTGTCAAACTTTGCATGCAAAAGATCGCAGGTTTCAGAAGTCATGGGATAGGTAGATCGAGATTTTTAGTTTATTTTTAAATAAAGTACAGATAATTTTATTGAGTATTTTACTTATACATATAGGACAACTACAAAGTATTCTTAAATATTATAAAATATGAGTAAATTAATAAAAATACTTTATTTGAATCAGATGCGGTAACCGAAAAGAACCTACTAAATACAATGGAAAACTTCTTGAAACTGAGATAGTCTTGAATGCTTTGTACAATCAAGACCTTGATGGAAACACTTTAATTGAATGTCAATTAGGAGGGGAATTGGTTGAGGTTGAAAAGAAAGAAATAATTGAATGCTACTGCCCACAACATTATACCGAACCTGCAACGTGCGATCGTTTTTTGCAAGTTGATTAATTAGATTTTAAGATTGTTAATATCTAATTAATCTAGTCAACTAACCTAACCTCAAACTAACTTTGTTAACAAATTTTGTTATAATTTATTAACCATTATTATATGCTTATGTCGTCAATAGTCAAACTATTTTTACATTACATATTCATTATTTCATTATCTTATTCATTATTTACTAAAATATTACTTTAAATGATATTTCAATTTCAAATATTTTAAATAAAATGACTTAAATTGAACTAAATGTTTCACTGCATATTTCTATTAAACCATTCTGTATTATGAATTCAATGTAATTTATTGACCACCCTGTATAGTAAAATTAAATTAGATACATATTAGATATTACATATACCAATATGTAATACCAATATGTATACATACCAACATCTGATCTTCAACATGATAGATACAATAAACTGCACTTACAAATAAGTATCGTATATGGCTTATACTAATATATATATATTTAATACCTATATAATTTTATTTTATTTAGTAAACTGTATGAGTATTTAAAATCTTTAATGAGTTGTTTGCTCCTTAAGAATATCATAATTAGGGATTTGTGTTTGGAGCGGCAGGAAGGACTTAAAAATAGTGTAGTAAATAACAGACGGGGACTTTCGGGGTTTGTCACTCCCAATGGGGAACGCAGGAGAAAGAAGATGAGTAAGAAAGGGGAAATGAACTCATCATGACGAAGGGATCTAATTTTAGCATCGTCAGACCACGGCCCCGAAACCCCGAAAACTGAGGAGTCGTGAGGGCAAATTCTTCAAACCACCTCCATCTTTTTTACCACAACTCCCACTCGACAAAGGCCCATCCCCGGAAGGAGAACACCGATTTTGTTTAATATTTTAATATTATCATTATAACCCGGTCCGCCAACCAAACCCCAATTGACCTTTTGTAATTAAGGAAATTTCCCCGTTTCCGATCCGACCCGGGCGGCCCTTTTTTTCTTATTTGAACCTCTTTTGGCGACGTTGACTCGCAATGTGATAAAAAGGAGGTTGAACTGAAGAGTTTGGGGTTAAAGTTTTATTACGGATTTATTCAAAAATTATAATTTTATAAACTATAGTTTACCAACTATAGCTAAATCAACTATAGTTTAACTAAAGGTGAACTCACTATTATAGTTAGACGTGAACTTTAGTCAAGAACCGCATATTTAAGGACAGTAGTTAAGCAAGATTAGAATTGTAGTTAATAAAGTTAAGGATTTAAAATGGTGCTGCGGGATCAGTGCGACGCTCTGAACCAATCCAGGGGGATTATTGGACCTTTAGAAAACCAAGGGGGGCTCAGCGTTCAGAATAACCGGGGACGGCTGAGGCAACGGTTAGTTTCAATTTTTGAATTTTGGCGATTTTTTAACTTTATTAGCAATTTTTAGACTGCTATTAAATTATTGTAATTTTTTTAATTGTTAAAATATTAATTGGTTTATTTGTTTCAGGTTTGACCTCATAAGGAAGCTCGGACAAGGAACTTATGGTAAAGTTCAATTGGGAATTGATAAAGAAACGGGACAAGAAGTAAGTTAAGAAATTTTAACTATTACTTTTATTTAACTATCATTATTGTATTTAAGTTTATTGAAATTATTTAATATTGTTATACAGCTTAATCAAGTTAGTTAATTGGGATTGAGTAAATGATTGTTTTAAATCATTTTAGCATTGTTTTTGGATTATTTAAATATTTTTAATTTATTTTGATTTTTTTTCCAGGTTGCGATCAAAACGATTAAAAAGTCTAAGATTGAGACAGACGCGGATCTCATTAGAATAAGAAGAGAAATTCAGATTATGAGCTCAGTCAAACACCCAAACATTATTCATATATATGAAGGTGAACACTTTTTAAATAAAATACATTTTAATAGAAATAAGTGAAATCAATTTTATTATAATATAATAATCAATTTTATTATTATATTACTGAGTATCTATAGATACTCAGTAATTTCATGAATCAGCTCATTATTGTAAATTGAATAGTTAAATGTAAATGTAATGAAATTAATTGAAAGCTTTTTTAAATTAAATTCGTATCTTTTGTGTCGATTTCAGTATTTGAAAACCGCGAGAAAATGGTTTTAGTGATGGAATACGCAGCCGGTGGGGAATTGTATGATTATCTCAATGAGAGGAAAATTCTTCAAGATGACGAAGCGAGAAGAATCTTTAGACAAATCGCATCCGCTGTTTATTATTGCCATAAAGTATTTTTTAATTTATTTAATAAATAATTTTACAAATAGAAATAGAAAGAAGAGAATAAATTATCAAATAATTAGTTTGTACATTTTTTACTGAAATTTTAAATTTATTGAAATATGTTTTTTTAAATAAGGTTAATTAGTAATTTTCTCTTTTAATATAATTTCAGCATAAAATCTGTCACAGGGATCTCAAATTGGAGAACATTCTTCTGGATGAGAAATCAAATGCTAAAGTATTCAATTCTGAATTAATTTATAAACTTTATAGATTTAGATGATGATTATGTTAATATCGTTAACTATTATAATTAATTATTCTTAAATTAGTTAAACTGTTTTTAATATGATTATAGATTTTAAGCGGTTTATGTATTCACAAAGGATGAATTAACAGGTTAATGATGGTTACGTGTTGATTGACAGATTGCAGATTTTGGACTGAGTAACGTCTTCGATGATTTACATTTGCTCAAGACATTTTGTGGGAGTCCGCTTTACGCATCTCCTGAAATTGTCCGTGGGACGCCTTATGCTGGTCCGGAAGTTGACTGCTGGTAATTAATGGTTTTATAATTAATAATTAAATTTATAATCACATTCACACTTTCATAATATAATCTATCTATAAAATATTAAAATTATTTAATTGGATAGATTTTTAAATTATTTTTAAACTGATTATTGGACTATTAGATTTCAAATTAATTAGTGAATTTATTATTTAGGTCTTTGGGAGTCCTTTTGTACACTCTTGTATATGGAGCCATGCCTTTCGACGGTTCTAATTTCAAACGTCTAGTTAAACAAATCTCTCACGGGGATTATTACGAGCCCAAAAAACCCGCAGATGCCTCGGCGCTCATCAGACTCATGTTGACCGTCGATCCGTCAAAACGCGCCACGATCAAAGATGTCTGTAACCACAATTGGGTAAACAAAGGAGCCGACACTTCATGTTTATTCATAGCAGAGGAATTGGCCAACGCCACGCCCGTCCGTCTTGATCTTCTTCTCTCCCTTGCTCCTTCCTACGACATCAATCATTCACAAGTCGTCATTGAATCCCCGTCAAGAGCTAATTTAGCAAAACCTTCAACTTCCACCCAACCTGAAGCGACTAAAACAAGGGAGGAAAAGGAAAAGAAAAAAGTTCAGGAAAGACCCTCAGCCGCTCCAGCAAAACCTAAAAGGAAAGTTGTCCCGGTCGTTGGGTCAAAATCCAAAAAATCGAAATCCTCGCCGGTGCTTGAATTAATTTTGGACGTTGATGTGGAGGAAGATGGTGGGAACGAAGAAGGAGACACTTTGAGCGAAATTAGCGAAATTCAAACAATTGCTGAGGAACCAAAACCGAAGAAAAAAGAACCGAAACCGAAGAGTTCACATAAGGAAAAGTCAGAAAGTTTAAAAGAACCCGGGAATTCAAAAGAACCCGGGAGGTCAAAAGAATCTGCGAAAGAATCTCCAAATGTAAATGAAGCTTCAGTTCCCGTTCCTAAAGAACCCTCGAATTTAAAAGAACCCGCTGTGAAAGATTCTGGTTTAAAAGATCCCGCCATTTCCAAAGAACCTGCGATTCCTAAAGAACCTAAAGAACAAACTACAAAAGAAACCGAATTGTCCGAAAAACAAGAAATTAAGGAAAAACCAAAAGAAATTAAAAAAGAAGCGAATAAAGTTGAAATTAAGAAAGAGGAAATTTCTCCAAAAGCTGAACAAAAAGAAGGAAAAGAACCTAAAGCTAAACAAGAAATGAAAACTGAAGAAGTACGAGACATTGAGAAAAAGACTGAAAAAGAGCCAAAAAAGAAAATTGAAGATTATGAGAAACCCAAATTGAAAGAAAAATTGGAAACTGAAGAAAAAAGCGAAAAAGAATTGAAAGACGTTCCATCGACACCCAAAATGATTAGGAAAAAGAGTGTGAAAAAAGTTATTAAAAAGAAGGTGGAGGAAAATAGCGAAAATGGGGACAAATCAAGTTCTCCTTCAGCTGCGACCAATTCTGAAAAAATGGAGACATCAGAAAGCAAAGAAAAAACTCAAGAAAATTCAAATCAATCAAAAGAAGATAAAAAAGATGAAAATGAGTCGAATCAGGAAGAAAGAGGGAAAAATATGATCAAACGTTCGGATTCGAATGCGGGAGATAAATCTGAAAATGTTTCTCCTACCCGGATCGAGCGTCGGAATTCAAAAATCATTTCCCAAAAGACGGCTGAACTTATTCAGAATTTAGAAACGAAGACGACGAGCAGCGGGAATTTGGACGGAGCTCAAACGCCGACAAAACCCGTTCCTAAGAAACTCGTTTTTCCGCTATTTAAAGTCTCAGAAGCTAAAAGGGCTTTTGAGAAACCGCCAAAACCCGTCGTTCCAATCAACACCATGTCTAAAATCTCATCGAATAAATTCATCGCGGAAAAATCTGAAAATCCAAATTCTGTCCAAACTTCACAAGTTGCATCTTCCCAACCAGCACCAATAACAACTTCTCAATCCTCATCTGCGCCTGCGCAAACAACGACGCCTGCGCAGACATCCAAGTCGCCATCTTTAGTGCAAAAACCGCCATTAAAAGAAAAAGAAATAAACGATTTAAAAGAATTAAAACCCAAAGAAGAGTCGAAAATGAAAGAAGAATCAAAACCCAAAGAAGAATCCAAAAAAGAAGAAGCGAAAAAAATAGAAATAAAACCCGAAAATACCGACGTGGAAAAAATCTCAAAACCCGCTCCGAAAGAAAAAGCAACCAAAGCTCCAATCAAAAAGCTTATAATGCCCGACAAAGAAATGAAATCTGTTTTAGTAGACGTGGGCGGAGTCAGTCCAAAATCCGCTTTGTTGCTCGTTTCCGGAAAAACTTCTGGCGAAACTCTCCAATTAACACAAGAACCAAATGAGAGATTGGTGGAAGAAATCCCAGGCGGTAAAAAGAAAGAAGAAGCCGTGAAGAAAATTTGTTCTGTAATTAATAAAATCGTTCCTTCTGCATCTTCCGACGGCCTTCCCCAAAAAGATCCCAAACAGAACGTGAGGACAATCCGATCCGAAATTGTCATTCCCGTCTCGGCCCCTGTAACTCCCGGTGAGCGAATAATTCCTATCCGATTCGCTCAAGACGATCCGCAACCGATCCAACAGCTTAAAACTAGCGAAAGCCAACCATCAATGTTGCAAAAGAAAATCGAACAAAATATCACTCGCGTCCCTCCGCTCAAAATCCTACCTCAGTCCCCGATGCTTTCAAGGCAAAACTCGTCCGATACGGAATCATCCTTTGCTTCGCCGCCTCCAAGAAACGAAGTGATTCGAAAATCCCCGCGCGAATTTATAATCCCGATTAAGATGGAAGGGACTGGGAGTCAGGTGACTCCGAAGGAAATCGACCCGGAAAGTTCAAATGCAGAGGATAATTTTAGAATCGATTCGAGATTGAGACCGGGAAGATTTGAGAGGCAAAAGAAATATAGCAGTTTATTGGCCAAGACGAGTTTGGACGATGAGCCGTCTATTTCTACTGTTAGTAATAGCAGTCGTGGGTCGGTGACCCCAACGGGACCTTTTCACGTAAGGAGTCACAGCCAAGGAGATGAACCAACTGAGATGGTAACTTCACCTGGAGGAACAATTAAGCGTTTAAGGTAGAAATAAATATATATTTTAATTGAGGGTAAATTTTATTTGAAAATTTGAACCCACTAACCGTTTATTTTTTATTTGTTTAACCTTTAAGAGATAATTCGAAGGTGGAATCTTTTATAATTGTTCTCTAATTATTTAATTAATTGAATAATTGTTTTATAAAATGGACAGAGTGAAAAGAGGTGGAACTTTGGAACGAAGCGACTCTGTTTCCTCAGCAGAAGACGAAGAAGAAGATGCTTTTGAAGTTTTAACGGCCGAGTCGCTCTTTTCTTCGCTGTTGGATCGAGTGAGGAATTTGACAAGGCGGCTGAACCGAGACGGGAAACCGGAACCAACTTGGGGAATTGATGACTTTTGGGGGAAATTGCCAATTAATGATTTAATGTCACGGTACGTGATTTTTATTAAAAATTATAGTAATATTAATATTAAATATATAATCACAGCCTTGCAGGCCTTTGTAGTCCATTGCAGATCCCACATACAAAGATAGTGCCAAGTATGTATTTAAACCTATTTTCTTTCAGAGCTTCTTCTGAGTCACGTGGAATGGGAGATGGAAGTTATGTAAGCCGTTCTTATTCGCGGGAGCCTTCTGTGAGCGTGACTATTTCCCGCGGCCCGAGTCGGCGTAGTTTGAGCCGCGAGATGTCGGGGGAAAGCGATTCGGTCTTTTCCGACCCGGGTCAATTGGGTCGAAGTGTGAACGCGAGTTTGAGCTCAATTGGGTCTGGCGGGTGCGGCAGAAGTAAGTCTTCCCTCTCCTCCGACAATGACAACAACGTTCCTGACATTGACGAGAGTCTTATTGCTACTTCCAATAAACAACCCCTGGTCAAAACAATCAAAATTATGTTGGAGGGAGAAAATAATTCGGATCAGTCTGAGGGGAATTAAAAATATTATAAGAAATGTCAATAATCCAAAAATCAATCTCTTTTAATTTTCAATTAATTGTCTTTTATGTATTTACATTATTAAATGCGTACCAAATAGACGACCTTACTTTCTCTCACAACTCTTAATTAATTATTCTCAAAATGCTTCCCTTATTATGTCAATGGCTAATTACATAATAAATATTAATTAATCAATTTAATAAATACGAAAGTGCTTAATAAAATGCAAATTTTAAAGGAAATGACAAAATTCAATCACTCAAATGCATTTAAAGCATTAATTTTTTTACCTTAATAAATAAACATTAAGTCAATACACACAAGATGGATTTTTTTAAATTGGAAAAATTATTTAATATTAATTTAAATTTAAATTTTACTGAATTTTTTTAAAAAGTTTATTAAAATGTTATTAAATTCATAATTTTATTAAAATGAATTTTTATTTAATTTTTGTCGATCAATTTTTTTAAATTTTATATTTACGTTATTTTTTTAATTAATATTAGTTAATTTAAAATTAAATTTTACTTATAAATATTTTTAATCATTAAGAATACACGTACACAAACACTTTTATTCTGTTCACGCTTTTGTCATTACGTAATAAGTAGAATTGTTGGGGAAGTCTGCACGTCAAATGCACAGCACGTTTCTAGAACGTTGAACGTTTAACGTTAGAACCAACACCTTTCATCTTCTCTTTTATAGGTGAAGTTTAAAAATACATAAAATTCTGTTTATTCTCTTTCGTATAAAGCTTGGTGGCTCGGGACGGGGATTTTTTTAATTTTTAATTATGATTTTTATTGAATATTATTTAATTATTATTAATTTTTGTTGTAATAATTTCTTCCTGTAAACGCTGATTTTTTTCGCATTATTTTTTCCTTGCAAAGAATGTCACTTTTGCAAGTCCCAAGTCACCTGCCTTATATTGTAATTATTTTTGCTTTCTTTTTTAATACCCTTTAACTCCCACACACTTTATGTTTAATTTGATTTTAAGTTTGAAATTGTTACAATTGTTCCAATACAATTTCAATGTGGAGGGAATATTCAAATAGTTCAATTTTTTGTAACAAGACTCGTCTCAAGTCACCTTTAAACACATTTCAATTCAGATCTGAATTGGTTTATCGATTAATTTTCCAATTTTTGAATTAATTAAGTAAATTATTAAAGTATTAAAAGAAATACAAATTGCTAAAATTGAAAAATCTATCAAGTTGAATTGAAATGTCGCATTATATAATAATTTATTTTAAATATTTGAGTTGTCATTTTATTATTGACATTTTGACTTCATTTAAAAATATTTATTTATTATATAGCTATCTCTATTTTTAAATTTAAATGTTTTATTGAATTTACTATCGGGAGAGTAAGTATAATTATTACGTAAAATATAATTAATAATAAATAGCCAAATTGGATCAAACTGGCCTTTTAAATATTTAAATGTATGAATTCTAATTTTCATTTTATTTCTTTTAATATTTTTAAAAGTAATTTCAAAATGTTTAATAAAGTTTAATAAAAATTGTCAATAGTAAAATTTTGGCTCTAAATTAATATAATTTTGATTCAGTAGCTATTTGACATCTTTATTTTGTCCAGATCTAACAACTCGGAACCTTTTGGGAGCGCGGAGTTCAACTCCCCGAGATGACTCGACCTTCGATACGAATTCGTTCCGGTCTCTTCCGTCCCGCCGTTCCCTTCGTGAATTCACACCTTCAACCTACGATTATTCATCTCCAATCCGCCCTCACCATCATCCACATCATGACCGAAGCGGGAGCGACATCCCACCAAGGCGAATTCCCCTCCACCACCAACAACAAAACCACCAAAGCCATCAAACCCAAAGTTATCAAAATCACCCCGGAAATCCAAGTTATCAAAGTCAAAGTCAAAACCAACATTTAAACGAACGTGGAGATGAAAATAGTAAAAATGGTCATTTCCGGGCCGCCTCGGTGGAACCAACCTCCCGGGTCGGAATGCTCCGTTCGATTTCAATGAACCCGAGATTCCTCAACTACAATGATTCTTCCATTTACCCGTCGAGATTCTCAAACTTCTCCACCATTCGGTCTGAAAGTCCTTTTACTCGACAGCCTTCAATGGTTGGAACAGATCCAAGTTCTTCCTTCTACGCTCCAACTGGGAATTTGGGAATTTCAAATTCATTCACTCCCAGTTTGTATAACAATAACAATCCTCAAAGCTCCAATTCATCTTACGCTTCAATTCCCAATTCCTCGTTTGCTTCCACGCAAAACTCGTCCTACGGTTCCAATCCGAATTCTCCTTATGGTTCGAATCAAAATTCCTCCTTTGGTTCCAACACTCCATATGGGACTTTTTCCTATTCAAAGCCCTACAGCTCTTACATGAACAATTCTCCATATGGCCCCAACATCTCAATTCCGCAACAAGGAACCACTGAAAATAATCCTTATGGTTATTCGAGCACAACAACCTATGGGACGAATCCAACCCCGCCAGAAACAGACAGATTGCGGGAATTTGAAAATAAATATTGTGGTGGAGAATCCCGGGATTTGGGTAAATACTCAGATTCGCGGGATTTAGCAAGTTGTACTAAATACGGAGAAAGGGAGGGCAGTTGTGCTAAATATGGGGCGCGGGAAGGGAGTTGTGCAAGATATGGAGATTCGCGTGATTTAGCCAGTTGTACTAAATACGGAGATAGGGAAGGAAGTTGTTCTAAATACAGCGATGATAAAAATTATTATTATGGCAAACCACAAGTTTATTACAATAATGCTTCCAATCCTATGTCAAACAACGAACATTTGAAATCTCCCTCACTGAAGGAATCGACAGAAAGTGAAGGTTTCGAAAAATCAAAATTCAATTTACCTTCTTTGTACAATCAGCCAAGAATGGTGAGAAGGTATTTTAGCACATTGGATGAACCTAAACCAAGCGAGTTGGTTGGGTTGGGAAAATTGCCTTTCGCGCAGGCGGGAAATTCAAATCTAAATTCATCTAATAATTCCAGCAATGGAAATAATGATTTAAGCAATAATGGAAATGTAACTCAAAGCTCAACTCTTCCAAACATTTCTCGTCGTGATTCCACCAAAGAAGCCGCAAAAAGAGGAATTGAAAAAGAAATGGAGAAATTTTCCTCTCCGCCACCTCCAGACACGATGAATCGAATAAAACGAGTTCAATCTCCGGAAACTAAACGAGATTTGCGAGCGACGAGTGTGGAAAGAATTACAAGGTTTTTAGAGCGGAATTCAATAAATTCTCCACCAATCGAACAACCAAAAGTTAATAAAAATGATGGGATAATCAGCCCTGTAAAGTCCAAACCTTTTAAACCCTCAACTCCTGTTAAAGATGAGAAAACTCAAAGTTCTGTTTTACAAGAAAATAATGAAATTCCGGATTCTTCTCCAACTTTAACAACTTCAAAATCTGTATCAAAAATGTCGAAATTCTCAAAACCAAAGTTTTTACAGAGTTTGGAGAAAAAATGGGAAAAACTTACTTCGAGCGAACCAAAAAATACCGAAGAAAAAACTCAAGATTCAATCATTATTGCCAATCCTCAAAATTCGCAAATTTTACCAATTCCACAAAATTCGCCACATATACAAAATTTGCAAACTGTTCAAAATCCACAAAACTCGCAAATTCAAAAAAACCTTCAAACTCGCAGTGAGAATTTGATTTGTGAGAATGAAGATTTCCTCAAATCTCCTAATGTGATTTCTGAGTCAATGTTGCTCCAACGTGCCGTTTCCCCTGAAAAGAAATGCAAAGAGAAATTGCCAGGTTCGACTGTTAACTTCATGTTGGGGAAGTTTAGGAAAATCGAAGAGACGGCGACGACAACCAAAATCCCTAATGGGAAACCTCCAATTGGACGGAGAGTCCAAAGTGTTTATGCGGGGACGATGAGCGACAGCGTTTTGACACTTCCCTATGCTCCTTCAAAAGTCATTGAGAAAACTGAAGAATGCGGAGGGCAAATGAGCAAATTTGGAGAAATTAAAAAAGCTTCTGGAATTGTTCGACCTTCACCATTGGCTTTGAACTCTCCTGCAACAATTCCTGAATCTCCAACTCTTGGAATTAAAAAGTTTAATCAAGGAGTTTCAATTAATCAAAATTCAAACTTGGCTCCACAGGCTCCGAACGTCGCATGTTCTAGCATCAATTCACATCCGATTAGTTCAACTCAACTCAATCAACCAATTAATCAATCAATCAATCCAGCAATTAATCAATCTATTAATCCATCAATGAATCAAGCAATTCAACCTTTGATTAATACTCCAATTAAATCTGTTGATTTGCGAACTCCATCAATTGAAACTCAAGTATATCAAGTTTTAGAACCAGAAGGCCAAACAATGTCAAATCCATTTAATCACAAGAATAAATTGCGAGATTCTTCTTTGCCTCCTTCGCTCCTTGGGTCATCCGGGTCAAAGATCAAGAGTTCAGATATTTCAAATATCCCACGTTTTGTTCCAAACACTTATAAGTCTGATCGGTTAGAAAGTGAAAAAAGAATTCTTTTACCTGAGATTTCCATTAGTCCCGAACTCCCTCGTAATAACAGTGAGGATTTGAGCGAAGATCTCAATGGCCCAGTTAGCCCAAAATCCGACAGCTACGATTCATCTTCTGTCTATTCGGAAAAAACGGATCAATCACTCAAAACTAATTCAGTTTTAGACGAAGAGGAATCTGTTTCGGATAGGATTTTTAGGAAAAGTTTTTATTCAAGATTTAATTCTCTCGAAAATAAGAAAAAAGGTGGAGCAGCCTCGTCGCCTTCGTTTTTCCAAACTTCGTCCTCATCCTCGAATATGAAAAAAGGGTCCGGAAACAGCGGAGGGTCAAAGGTTAAACATAGGAGTTCAACAACTACGCATTTCGATGGAGGGACGAGCGAACGAAGGCCTTCGAGGTCGCCGAGCAATTTGGACAAATATAATCCAAATCCTTTATTTAAAGAACTCATAAGTGATGATTTCCCTTCTGATGTTGGGCGTAAAGCTGAATATTCCCGCCGGGTGACTTCAAAATTGTCGAAACTGTTGAGGGAAATTGACGCAGGGAACACTGCTGCTGCAAATAATGCAAATAAACTAAATACAGAGAAACGGGATAGTTCAGAAAAAAGAGAGAAAACGCCAAATCCAATTCAAACACAAGATGATAACTCAAACAATATAAATTGAAACAAACAGAATAGGTATATGAAATATTCATTTTTCTGTTTTTGAAATATATCATATTATGGACATACACAGAAAAATATAATAACACAATGTTAGGCTATATGATAATTAAAGTAATTAATATACCTATAAGCATATAAAAGTGTAAGTAGGTTTGATTATATAAATATTTATTCATCTGTTATAAAATTAAGAATTATAACTTTATTGAAATATTTATGAAAATCTCATTTTAATTATTTAACGGTTTAACGCGTAAATATTAGGAATATATGACTAATTTTATATAAAATATGCAATTTATATCTAATTATGTAATTAGTTGAGATTTAATAAAGTGATAGTAATTTTGATTGGTCAATAAGCACATTTTGAAATTTTCATTAACACAATATTCCTATGTTATTTTTCATCTCTCACGTTATTCTTTTAATGATGTAATAGATTCAAAATAGAGCATTGTTTAATCCAATCCAATTAGGGTTTTATTCATAAATATCAATAACAATGGATAAATCAATTAACAATTAATATGATGATGAACATGGAACGTGAGCCATATATCTACTAACAGTACACTAACTTAATATGGCATACCATATTACTAATTTATAAAGTGTTCGTGTTTATTAATCAACATCTTTTTATACTAATACTGCCAAATATTAAGAATGAATAAAGTATTTATTAAAATGAATTGCATTAGATTAAGCTAATTATACAAATATTTTATCACGATACAGTTTATATTGGATTAATCAAAAAATCTATTATTTTGATAATTTCAAGTTTGATTAATAATATTTTTTAAATAGAACTAACAATAGGTTTGGAAATAAAAATTAATTGGGGGTATAGCGAAAAATATAACTCATATCAACATAAATTGATTTAGTTTGCAAATTGATTCATCATATAATAATTCATCACATTTGAAATGAAGAATAATTTCGGACTTGTTTTAATTAGTGGTCTAGCATTTCCTAGTGTAATTTCTCTTCATTTTATAAAACTTGGACCTAGTTTGCTTGCACCAAATATCTAGATGCAGATGGCTTTAATTTTGTCTACCCTGCTGAACCTAATATTAACAGAGATTTGTCTTTAATTATTGAAAGAAGTGGAAATTGTAATTTAAAAATACAAATTTTACAATATAACTATTATAATTAGCCATTAATATCGGAAAATATTAATACAAAACTATTTGTCTCAAATTAATTCTTTAAAAATATCAAAAGAATAATATTTTTATCAAAATTATTTCCTTTTATTTAAAATGAAATTATATTTAAATTATATATATAAGAATTGATTAATGAATTTCCATTTCTTTAATCAGTGACATATAATGAATATATTTACGTATCTGGTATTGAAGACACAGAAAAGGAAGGCTCTTATTTCTGGTCATACCCCCGGATATGATAGACCTATTAATTACATGAACTGGGAATTTAACCTACCAATTCGATTACCACAAAGACAGTGTATTGCGTTAGTCAATACCAACAACTCATATCAGGATTTCCATGGAGGGAATAGAAATTCACGTACGTTGCATGAACGTGAATTTCTAGCATTAGCAAGCAGAGTAGTACACCAAATATAAGATTGAATTTGCTTAGCAAAGTTCAGGATTTAGTTTCTAGTCACAACAATGTATCAAATGACCCCAAAGGACGCTATAAAGCGAACTTTATATACTATTTATATCATGAGATTTTTTTATTTCGAAACCCCGACCTTGTCGCAAGTTTCCCATATAATAAGTAACATGTAATTTTGGGGATCTTGCGACAACGTCGGGGTTTTGAAATAAAAAAATCTCATGATATGTAAAACAATCGCAGCTTATAGTATCCATTAAGAAATTGTTTCCAATTGCACCTAAATACATATATATTACCAAAACTACTAAGTAAATATAGCAGAATGAAAAGAAAACTAAGGTTTAAATTTTAATTAATCAAAAATAGAGTTTAAGGCCGTAATATTTATAATAACATACAGTAAATACTTAAATAGAACACGGAGTCTCAAATAAAACGCGGCTTCAATTAGAACGCGAGTCTATAACAAAATGACACTAAACAATGAATAGGTATAGGTAAAATATGGGCGCCTGTTGATTAAACAGGGATTTATTACAATAATTTACTGCCTTAAATAATATTTTGAATAGAACGCGGGCCTCAAATAGAACGCGGGCCTTAAATAGAGCGCGGGGGGCAAAGTAAATTCAGCGAATAGAACGCGGGGCGTTCTATTTAAGTCTTTACTGTAATATAATTGATTAAATATTTTATTAGCTTAAATATTATACATGTAACATATAGTAATCAATAACGTTTCAAATGCTATCTCACTAAATCCTGGGTCAAGCTGCATTTTTAGAATAGAACATATTAGTATGGACCTAATCAACCAGTTTGGCTATCTTACATTATTGAAATTCCTGGGGCGGAATATAGGGCGACGGTTAGTTTAAAAACACATGTAACATATAGGTATACAATAACGTTCCATATCGTATCTCACTAAATCCTGGGCCAAGCTGCATTTTTAGAATTGGACATATTAGTAAGGACCTAGGCAACATTTTGGCTATCTTACATTGTTGAAAATCCTGGGGTGGAATATATCAGCCTATTATTATATTGTTCTTTATTGCCCTGAATAATCCTAAGGTATTTATTGAATTAACAAATTCATTTTTTACAGTGTGATTATTGGCGTGATGAATAACAATAATTGAACAGTGAATAACAATGATATTAATTAAATGAATGCTCTATTACAAAGATAAAACAAGATACAATAAAAATAAAAGAAAGAATGCAAAATATTGGTAAAAATAATCTAAAGCTAAGAGATTTCCTAATCAAGTAATTTGAACCTGGAATAACACTTTTATTAAAGGATCCATCATTTAAAGTATATTTTTCTGGAATTACATCATTCGTCAAAGAAATATTGCTTTTATGTAATTTATATAGCAAATCAAAATAAGATTTTTTAAGATTTTTCTTGTGATGGTGTTTATGATAAAATTTCCAAATCTGAAAAATTCCATTATCAAAAAGAATAAGTAAATTGTGTTTAAATATCGGTTCTACAGAGTTTGTGAATATCATAAATAAACCAATACTTGTAATATATGATTCTAAAATTTTTGGTCTTATAATAAACAAATCATTTGAAAAAAATTTAAGCATAAATTCAATATCGTCAAGAGTTGTTATTTCATCAATCAAAACAGTATTTTTCTTAATTTGTATATTATGGTGACGATCATAATAAGTTTTAGGGAAATATGGAAATATTTTCTTTCTTAAACTAAAAATGAAATTAGTAAAAAAATCATCATTAGAAATTAATAATTCATTATTTAAAATATAATTAGCATGAAGCATTATAAATTTTTCCTGGATTATTTCAAGACTTTTCTTGTTTTTAGAGTACCAATAATAATTTATATATTTAATATCTTTTAATAAATTTTTCGGAAAGTAATAATAAGAAAAATATTCTAAATTAGTCTTTGAAAGTAATTCAAAGGTTTCTGGAATATTCGGTTCTTTTTCTATAGAAATAAATGAAAAAACATTTCCTTTATAAGCATTTGAAATTACAAGGAAAGCTAGAATCCAATTTACGATTAAAAATAAAGACCATTTGTAATTGTCTTTAAATAAAATTTCGCGAGGTATTGAGCCCTTTTCGAATGGATATAGGAAGAGGAATTTACTTATTTTACTTATAATATTTCTCTCGTGTAACCGAACATTAATTAATAAACAATACAATAATATAATTGCAAGTGCAGTAAATAAAATTGTAATTGCCCACATATTTAAACTAAATGGCTTTAAAAATATAAACCAATCTAAGGAATGTTTATCAATTACAAATAAATATGATATTCCGTCTTCTTCTGCTCCACATCCGAACATCATACTAAAAACTTCCGCTCTAAGAATGTAAAGTTCATACAAAAAAGATGAATATGGAACTAACCTAGCTAAAGTATTATACTCGCAAATGGAAGAGTTAATTTTTTTATCCAATTCCTTGCTTAAACATTCTCCTATATCAGGAAGGTGATGTACATTTTTGTCATAACTATTGTCACAATTAATTTTACTATTTGATTTTAGGAAACATTGATATTTTATATTTAATAGCATAAATATTTTCCATTCTTTTAAAAGAAATTTAAATAAATTTATTTTATTTCTCAAGATGATTTTATCTAAAACCAATTCGTAATATATCAGGTTTGAAATATGGTCTATAAATATATACGAAAGAGAAATTTTATTTATTAACAAATATTTTGAATTCGTTTCAAACTTTTGAATGTTTATTAAATAAATGGATTTTAGACGATTAAATTCCTTTATATTTGATTCTGGGAAAACAAAAATAGTAAATGTTGGGTATAATTTGATGAATCTTATATACTCAAAAAATCTATTTCTTAATGCTGCATCATCTTGATAAAACTCCTTTATTTGGAAAAAATAAAATCTAGCTTTGCAAAATAAATGTTTTGCTTTATAATAATGTAAAAAGTAGTTTAAGTTTTTTGGTTCTAAACTTTCATTGTATGTCATTACTTTATATGCATTTGACGAAATTGTGACATTTTGATAACTAAATGTTAAAATAAAAGAAATAAGTAGGTTGCTATTGGAATTATAAATAAAATCAGTATGACAGGCCCTAAAAGCTATTAAATTATTCAAACATTCTTTTGAATCGCCATTTTCTAAAAATGATAATTTCGGAAATGAATTGGCAAAATTGATTACTAAAATTGAAAATAATACTTTAATAGAATTTTTAAAATCTGCCATGATTAATTCATAAAAATATTTTTATACTAATTAACTTCACTACTTAAACTACAAATAAAATAATCATATTAACTTTAATGATGTACAATCCTTATTACATACTTTACTTTTAATATTACCTCTACCTGCTATTACTTTTAATTAATAATAATTACCCTACAAGTTTATCTATCAATTTTGTGTAGAATCTCCTATTCTTTTAAGTATTTGATGGAATGAATTGAAGAATTGAATGGAATGAATATGCGGCTTATTTATATTGTTGATTTATCTTTTAAAGATTTTTTAATATTAATGATTTTTTTTTAATTTGATAGACAATGAGTAGAATAACCTTGCATAAGTCACTCATAAAACTTTGGATTATAAATTGTATTTTGAAATCCGTTAAATAAAAATTTAGGTGTTTATGTAAATTAATTCAATTTCAAAATGTGTCTATCAAAACTCAAGTTTGATAAATAAATGAGGATATCCAAATGATTTATAAGACAGCATCATTTAGTTTTATTTATTTACGTTATTTCCTTATTACCTATTTTATTTAATGCACGATGATTGTGCCTAGCCTAATCATATTGAAGTTCAAATTGAGAACTAGAACAAAATAAATTGATTATTTTATGGACTAATTAATAATGATATGTGAATTTAAATTAAATTTTCTATGAATTCATACTTTTATATTCATTTTAATTCGTACATGCCAATGTTATAAATGATCATAAAAACGTATAAATATAATTTCAAATAAAGGTGCATACACCAGACCCGATACCCAACAAGTTCAATTCCCGACAACCCGACATACACCAGACCCGACACCCGACATTTATATTAAAAGACCTATCTAACATACTCTACTCCCGACGACCCGACATACCCCAGACCCGACACATGTCGACCCGACATACTCCAGAGCCGACAATCGCACTCGACACGTCGACCCGACATACACCAGACCCGACACTTACACCCGACATATTGCAAATGTATCATAAATGTCGACCCGACATACACAAGACCCGACAATTTCACCCGACACGATATACTCTACGTTCTAATGATTCCATGTAACACAAATGTCTCCATAAAACTTAGACTCAATGTAAAATAAATGACTACATGCAACCAAATGATTCCATGCAGCCAAATAACTATGAGTGCTGAGCATTGCACTATGTCAGTATATAGTTGCGGCAACTCTATCAATGTCACATTGCTTAAAGTGATCAATTTATGGTATATGAAATTGCTAGAATTAAAATACTTAATATCTAACTGGGTAAATTAATTAAAAAATAATTCATTTAATAATTTTAATTGATAAAGTTTGATGAAATTTCTAAATATTTAAAAATTTCATAAAATTTCAAAAAGTCTTATAAATATGCTTTGATATTAATGTGTTTCTAGATGCTTAATTGGTTTATGCAGGGTATGGATGTGCAAATGAGTGTTGATTGTGATTGTTGTTACTGCGCCTCCTTCGGCTGCTGCTGGATTGTGTTGGAATGGCTGAGTATAAGCCCCATCTCTTTCTCTCTTTTGGCCACAAAGTCACAGAGTCCACATTATCAAACTCTGTTAACTTCTAGGTTCTCGAAGTATAGTTAAAAGTATGAAGACTTTTAACTATCAATGTAACTATAGATGATTAAATGGACTGTTACTGAAAGTGGAATATTGAATCGTCCGACTGTATTTATTATATTTCAATTTATTAAGGTGTTTTATAAAAATAAGAAACCCAGCTTTCAATAGGATCGGTCTTAACAGATCTGAGGAAATGGGGAGAGGAAAGTCAAACCAGAGACCTTAATGATCTCTCCCATGGCCCTCCTCATCTCCCACTCGATTTATTACATCACCAACACACCCATCCCTTTGCACTCCATTGGCATCCTTTGTCTCCCTTCACATATGACGTCATACACATCTTACATATTATTATATACTTGTACATATGTTTATACTTTTACTAATACTTACTTATCATTAGTAACATATTACATTTACCTATGTATACCTATTTATAAAAAAAATCATATTAATATGCAGAAAAATAATACATAAAAATTCAAAATCATTATTTATATTATATACATTAAAATAAACTTTAGTTATCTAGAAATATTTATAAATATATTTTATAGATATATTACTCATTTAACCTTACTAACCACACCGAATCAATAGAATGCTTTTGTGGGATTAAATTATGAACCGGTTGTTAAGACCATCGAACATAAACCGTTTTCCATTTATACAAATAACTGCATAAATGTGGTTACCTGTATAAATGGTAAACATCATAAGAAGTATTCTTAATAATCTGATTCATGGGTAGGGTAGAATCACTACAGTAGCACCCCGAAGTAGGGTAAGAGCCGTTGACATTATAAAATATTACATTTGGCATTTGGTTGTCAACAATATCATTTCTAAACTTAATCAAAGATTTATTTTCTGGTATAAATTCTCATATTCATTCATTTGGAGAAAAAATTACTAATTTCAAGGGGAATGAAGTGAAAAGGTTTAGATAGTTGAATTTCAACATTAAAAGTTATTTGGACACGGGATCTGGTACCTAGGTGGCTCCAACCTGTCCACTAATCATGTCCACTGGATAGCCACAGGATATCCAGTGGTAAGGACAACTTTCAACTTATCCGACTTTTATCGAACACTGTCTAAAATATCTTTTTAAATATTAAAATTCTGAATAAATTATCACTGCAGTTGACAAGATGTCAAATTAATAAAGTAAAATCTAAGAATTTTTTAATATTATTTTGATTTGTATAGTTCGGATTTGCTACAGAACAAATCATTGATTAATTTTAACTTTTAATTAAATATCAATATAAAACATTAAACTCTGAATTCTGATTTTATAAAAAACACTTATATTTCTTATATTTCATTGTTTCCAAATCACAAAATGATAATATTTAAAAACATATTTTTCTTATTTGCTATGAACATCATAAACTTTATCCAATCTAATGCTAAATTAGAAATTCAAGATGATTTTAATAATTCAGAAATCTCAGTTGAATTATTTGGTTTGAGTGAATGTCACATTGACTTTATATATATTTCCCAAAAGGATCCGCTCCCGTCATATCTTACAAAATTTGTTTTTCAAAATTCAACAATTTCATTAAATGAATACAATAAAACAATTTTAAAAGATTACGAAATAACAAACTACTTTTCAAATTTCTATAAAACTAAATTTTCGAAATGTAAAGCAAGATTTTATATTTTTCAAGTTCATGCATATAAACAAGATACGAAAAAAAGTAATGTGATAATTACCAGAATTATAACCACATTTTCAATATATTTAAAAATTGTCAATATAAATCCGACATTTTCAATTTTTATTATTTCAAATTCAAATTTAACAGACGAAATTAATCGTTTTAGTTTACTTTACAATAACATTAAAAATCATCCAACAATTTCAAAAAACTTTATATTAAACAAATCAACTCTTAAATTCATAAATTTCTATAATTTTTATGACTTTACTTTAACCGACATGAATTTAAAACATCGCAAACCAGTCAAAAAAATTATCATTTTAAAATCAATATTAAAAAGTTGGAAAATATTTATGCAGAAAATGGATTTTTATTCTGTTAGGCATGAAATAAGTTTTGGATATAATTGCGAATTTAAGAGAATTCATCGTTTTACTATTGAAATTTGCATTTTAAAAGAAATGTATAAAAAATACAACTTTTCTATTTGCGACCCAACTGACTATTATTGTACTCATGAGATTGGATTTGAGGAAAAACCATATTCCTCAAGCATTTTTAATTATTCAAATAGAGAAGAGAGAATTGTTTACAGTATTACAATTGGCTGTGGTTTTTCTGAGGATGGAGTTTCTCATTTGGTTATAATTCAAAAACAATCCATTCATTGGTTTGCTTTCATGGAACCTTTTAGTTTTCTATTTTGGGCCATAACAATTATATTCATAATAACTGTAATTTCATCTTTTGCATGTTTATTATTTTATTTGAAATTATTTGAAAAATTAACTATATTTAAATTTTCAAAATTTTTGTTATTATCTACAACTGAAATCAATTCGTTGCCAAGAAGCATTTTAAATAATTACAATTACAAATGGCCCTTCATTTTATTCCCAATTTGGCTTTTCATGTTTCTCGTAATTTCTAACGCATATAAAGGAATGATCTATTCAATTACTTCAATTGAAAAACCACCAATAATTCCGCAAACATTTGAATCTCTTTTAAAAAGCAATTTAGATATATATTCATTGACGACTTTCGACTTTTTAAAAGAAATGATTGAAACAAATCCTTATTATTGGAATTCTAAAAATATAAGATTCTTTGAAATGACTTTGAAAAAAGGAAAAATTATTTATAATGTTCTAATTCAACCAAACCAAAATTTAACTTATTCTTTAGGGAATGATTTTTCATTTTTGTCAGTGTTAATTTTAAATATAAGGAGAAGAAAAATTATTTGCTCATCTATTCCTCATAAGAGAGGTATAATTGCGAATTTAAGAGAGATACCAGTAAATAAAAAAATTGTCTTCATAGATTATTTACTGAGTCTTGATAAACTTGAATCTCTTCTATCAAGATTTTCAAATGACATTTTTGTTATAAGGCCTCAAGTTTCAGAATCTAATGTTAACATTAAGTACGCATGGGTAATTAAAAGAAACTTTGTAGAACCGATATTTAAACACAATTTAAGGAATCTCTTTGAAAGTGGAATTTTGGATGTTTGGAAATATTATTTTAAATTTAGCAGTAAAATGTTGCATAAAAATAATTATTTTTATATGCTCAAAAAACTAAAAAATCGTAATTTTACTTTAACAAAAGAATATATTCCGGATAAATATACGCAAAATGACGATGGCACAATTAGTAAAACAAACTCAAATTCATTAAATGTAAATAAAAAATCTCTTGACTTTCGAATATTTGCACCAGTGTTTTGCATGTCTTTATTTATTCTAATATTAGCTTGTTTTTTCTACACAATCGAAGTTTGTGTTTATTAATAATCATAATTTTTTAAAGATAGCTTTCAGCATGGCGTCATGGTGTTATTATTTAAATGCCACATGTTAAAAATTAGTAAAGTTTTATTGAATAAATAAAGATTATTAAACTTGTACCAATGCGAATTCATTACGACTTTGTTTCATTCAAATTTTTACTCTCATTTTTAATTGAATTTTTTTAATTTTCATATTTTATTTAGAACTACTCGCGTGTAATTTTTGATAGTATAAGTCTCTTCTTTGTCGTGATTTAATATTTTCATTGTGTTCTCCTTTGGACCAGATCTTTGTTAGATATGAATTATATTGAAGAGAATGATGTGGATGAAACTTATGCAATTTACTACTAATCTAGAAATGAAGTGTATAAGACTGGAAGTTTATAAAAGATTTAATATCTCTATCAATCCTAATTCCCAAAATAAAAAATTATTTACTCATTCGCATTCTCTTCAACAAGAACAATTCTATAAGTGGGACGACGTATTAAGTTACCGTAAACATTTAACCATTTTTGATGGCGGAGTGAAAAACCTTGAAATTTCTTATATACCGTAACGTGGGGTGACTTTGAACTGCGGGGTGACTTTGAACGTTTTGGAAAACTTTATTAATATCAATAATATATTGTTAGTGATTGTA
>JAQGBZ010000619.1:0-26233 GCA_034687125.1 Neelides folsomi
GTTAAAAATTCTTATGAAGTTGAAGGAGGAAAATTCACTTATGATTCAATCAATAAAATGGAATATTTGGACAGAGTCGTTTCAGGTATTTGGATAAAATAAAATAATTAAATATTTAGAAATATTTAAATACGAATAATTTTGTCAATACATTTAACTATTTAAGATATAATTTAATTAATAGAATCTTTAAGAAAACATCCCCCAGCATTCAGGACAGAACGAAGATGTGCCCAAGATTATCAAATTCCCGACACGAATTTGATAATTCCCAAAGGTACCAATGTGGCCTTTCCAATCAGCGGTATTCATCAAGATCCTGAACATTGGCCAAATCCAACTAAATTTGACCCGGACCGATTCCTCCCAGAGGAAAAAGAAAAAAGGAGCCCTTATGCTTATTTACCTTTTGGACATGGGCCGAGGAATTGCATTGGTGAGAATCAAGTTAATTTAATTGACTAAAGTAGTAGAATCAACTTTGACTTATTGTAACTGCCATTGAAATTTAATAAATTTAAACTTAATAAAAATATTTTATTGACTTTTAGGAATGAGATTTGCATTAATGGAAGTCAAAACGGTGATTTCTAAAATTGTTTTTAACTTTTCAATTGAGCCATGTGAAAAGACACCCATTCCCATTCAACATACACTTGCCAATGGAAGCACCAAACCGAGAAATGGACTCTTTTTGAATTACGTTCCAAGAACACTTAAAAAATAAAACAACGAATTTAATTAATGAAATTTTCATTTTTATTAATCTTTTATTTTAATAAAATTTAAATAATTTCAAATTGTGCAAAAAATTATTTAATATAATATGGATAACGCAATTAAAATAAGACGTTTTTATGGCACAGCACAGTACAAAAATATAGTTTCTTTTAAAATTAAAAATAGATTTAGGTATATGATATAAATCTATTATTAATTTTAAATGATTTAAACCTATTTTTAATTTTAAGACAAACTATATGCTTTTGTGCCGATCCATAAGCCTCAAGAAACTGCGTCTCACTTTCCAAATATTTAACTGTAAAAAAATCGAAACCAATTAATTAAGTTATCTAATACATAAATGGAATTGAACGTATTAGTTGTTTTGTCTAATTACTTAACTTATTTTAATTGTTTTTGACACATCTTTCGTAATTCAATTCATTGAATTGCTTTTAATAATTGAACACAATTGGGATGATGATAACTTTAATGTTAAATAATAAATAATTTTGCATAATACCTAATTATTGTAAATCATTTCATATCTTTATTTTTATACACGTTCAAGGATATTTTATTTGTCGAATCATCTTTTTTGCATGTTCTGTCGAGTAAAAAAGAGAAAAAGTAATTTGGCATTCAACTAACAACATAGGATGTTTTATGAAATGATCCTTGAAGTTTGAAGTGTTTGTTATTCCAAAGTGGAACCTGCAACTCGTGACTCATTTGTTCATATAATATTTATACAACAACACTTTCCTATTTTATATCTGATTTAATCACTCTTGATAGAAAATTTATCACTTTTATTTTTAATACCATTTACCACTCAATCTAATTTAAACCAATATTAAAATACTCCTACATATTGATAAGCTGTATTTCAACATTAAAAATAATTTGTTATTTCTCACGAAATAATTTAATAATCTTATTTGATCCTTCATTTATATTTCGATATCCAAATATCAGTCATCACATATCTGCTACATAAAATCACTCTATTCTTCATATTAAATAAATTTAAATATTAGTTATTAGGATCATTATTCATCATCTTTAAGATGTTTCAGGAATTTTTACTATTCTTTGGATCTGGTTTATTTTTACTTTATTTGTTAAAATCATTTTTAACTGGAGGTAAAAGTAAATGGAAGGCCATGGGGTTTGAGGTCATCGAGACAAAATTCAACATAACTGATAGGCTTTTGCAAAAGATCTCCATGGAGGAAGTTGACCAAGATATTTATACACAAATTAAAGAGAAAAATTTAGACCTTGGAGTTTTCGTAGATTTTCGTCAGGCTGTAGTTTTCATTTCAAACCCAGAGCTGATTAAAAAAATCGCCATTAAAGATTTCGATAGTTTTACAGACCGGAGGAAAATTATGTCAAAAGCGGCGGATCCAATTTTAGAAAAAATGTTGTTCAATTCGAATGGGTCCGAATGGAAGGAAATGCGTGGGCTTTTAAGTCCAACGTTTACAACAGGTGAAAATAAAAAAAACTAATAAAAAATAAATTATTTTAATTAATTAGATTAATTACTAATATATTGTTAGTTATCTTAATTCATAATTAGTAATATTGAACAGGAAAAATTCGCCGAATGTTTGACATCTTTAATTCTTGCGCCGTCGAAGTTGTAAAATATATCCAAAATGAGAATTCAGGTGAAATGATCGACACACCTGACATTATGGGAAGATGCACAATGGACGTTATCGCATCTGCCGCCTTCGGCGTAGAAGCAAATTCAATCAAAGACAAAAACTCTATTTTTTCTCAAATGGGGAAAAAGATGCAACGAACTTCCATTTTAACTTTTGTCAAAATCTTCTTCATTTTCACACTCCCCAAATTTCTATTAGAATTGTCGAGACTCTCATTCTTAGACACTGAGTCCAAAAACTTTTTCATTGAAGCCTTAATGAAAACCATCAAACAGAGAGAGGAAACAAAGGAACAGCGTGGAGATTTTCTCCAAATTATGATCGAAGCCAAAGAAGGGAAATTCGAAGAGAACAAAGATGAACTCAGCCAGTTTGAAAAAGAAGCTCAATTGACCACCAAAGGGAAATCGAACATAAAAGTTACGAATGACACGATCGTCGCCCAAGCTGTTTCTTTCCTCTTTGGCGGATTTGATACAACTGAGAGCTTGATGGATTTTGGTTTATATGAATTGGCTGTAAATCCTCAAATTCAAGAAAAGCTTGCGAAAGAAGTTAAGAAATCTTATCAGGCTGAAGGTGGGAAATTCACTTATGAATCAATTAACAAAATGGACTACCTTGATAGATTCATTTCAGGTATTTGAAAATAATTTTATCAGAGATCCTTTGGTTCTGTTCTTAATTTTACGAATTTACCAATTTTTAGAAACTTTAAGGAAACATTCACCGGCTTTCAGAACTGAACGTAAATGTACGGAAGATTACGAAGTTTCTGAAATGAATGTTGTAATTCCAAAGGGCACAGTTATTGCTTTCCCAATTTACGCTCTTCAAAATGATCCTCAATATTGGCCCAATCCGAGCAAATTCGATCCGGACAGATTCCTCCCCGAAGAGAAGGAAAAAAGGCACCCTTATTCTTATTTGCCTTTTGGGCATGGACCGAGAAATTGTATTGGTAATACCTACATAAATCATTTTATTAAATAAACATTCCCTACTATACAATACAACATACATAATGTAGATATGTGTATAGTATATAATACACAGTACATATCTTAAATTATGGAATTTATTATATTTAATATAACGTTATCTAATTATTATTAACGCTTTGAATAGTAATAAAAGGGATTTTAATGAAATGAAAAATTGTAATTTAGGAATGCGGTTTGCTCTAATGGAAGCCAAAACAGTTATAGCAGAAATCGTACGGAATTTTGTTATTGAGCCATGTGCTAAAACAGAAATTCCAATTCAACATAACGTCGGGAGCGGAGGAATTAAAGCCAAAAATGGTCTATTTTTGACCTATAAAAAAAGAACTAATTGATTTTGTCCAATACAAATTATTGGTTATTAAAGAAAATTATTAAACATTTAAGATTTGTGTAATTCATAATTAAAAATATTTGTAATTCAATAATTTCTACAACTCATCAAAATAATATTAAAATTAGTTACAAAAAATAATTGGCATTTGTTTGACCAAATCAATCAAACTGCGACGTTGATTAAAAACTTAAATGCAATTGATAAAGTTTAATGCAAAACCTGAAAATGATTTGTTAAATGATATGTTTAGTAATTGAGAGTTTTCACAATAACGTTTTATGAAATCGTTGATTTTATCATCTATTGAAGATTTTATTATTGTCTCTCATTTTGTCGTAATGATACAATGAATTGTCACGAGATTATTGCAAAGTAACTTATAATCACAAACAAATGTCAAATCACCATCAATTACATATTTCAAGAGGAACATTTGATGAAAACAATTAACATTGAAGAGATCTATTAAATAATTATTCAATTAATTGAGATATTAAGTGATATTACGTACAGTCATATTTAGATAAACACTATTAAAGGTAATATATTTATTTGAACTTCAAAGTATATTGTAATTGTAACTGTAACGTAATAAGTAGTAGATTTATTTTAATACTGAAATCATGTAAGTCCTACAAAAGTACTTGAAATAAACGTTTCCTTCATTAAATATTAATTATACTGTCTGAATATAATTGAGTATAATTGTTATAATTGGCACATTCAATTACTAGATTGTACGATTGGTTTCATTGCACAAATGCGCCGTTAATTCACTATTATTCACAAGTTGAGTACTTCAAGTTTCGTCAAATATTAGTAGATCTAATTATATTAAAATTAAATTTGATTCATAGTGTTATTGTTATTGATAAGGGATAATGCATATTTGATCTGTACATATAACTTCTCATCTCAGATCTGATAAATATTTATTTGTTTTTAATATATTCTTAATTGAATCAAAGGATATTTTAAATCTAATTTTCTCATATATCAATTTCCTAATCTTCACAACTAACTTTAAAGGTTTCTCTTTAGGTACAATGGTTTCAAAGGTTTCAGCCAGATCCAGTGATTTTAGTTTCAAATTTCTGTTACTTAATTCACGTTCTACAGATATATGGTTTTTAAAACTATTAAATTTATCTAATTTCTCTAAATTAATAAATTGATTGTTCTAATATCTTCATCATTAATCAACCCTTTAACTTTACGAACATATCGACATTATCAAAGTTAAAACGAAAACAAAACAAAAGTTAAAACTCAACCAAACTAATGGTGATTTACCAAAAATTACACATTATTAACAAATGGGTCCTTAATACATTATGAGATTACAAACTACATTAAATATGTAAGTAGTACTAACATTGAGTAATCAGTTTATGCTTCAATTGCACGATTTATATCATTGAATGACGTTTTGAAGAAACCCTTAATTGATGAACCATTGAACATTCGAACTACGAACTTTGAGGTAAATTTGTTTCATGTCTTTCGTTTAATGACGAACTCCACTGACCTCCGTTGACTACTCACGTATATTTTGTTATTCTAAGCGTTTGGTTTATTCTAAAAGTCTCGGGTCCTGAACTCCATCAGCGTCAAAAGATTCCCTCTTGACGTATTTATACTTTGGCCTGGCCATTCTCGCATTGTGGTGACTTTCTGGCCAAGGATAACGCGGAGCGAGTGAGGAATATTTATCAGCATGGTAGTCATACAAGAGAGATTCCAAATAGCGACGTTTATTCTTTGGTTCGGGATATGCCGTGGCTTCACCTGAGATCAATTCAAAATTATATAACCACCCAAAACATACATGCATACAACAAGCATAAAAGGGAATATTTACAGGTTGTTTGCTAAATGACCAAAGAGCATTTATTTTAAATCTTAAAAAATTAAAAATGAAGTTAAACTTAAAAGAGAGATTTGGTGATTGATAAAAAAGAGAGTTTTTACCTTTTTCGTAAGCATTTTCCAAAATAGCCTTTGCAATGACCATCGACACTCTTTGAATGTCTCGTAACGGCGGATAAAGACGCCCAACTGCCAAATCCTCTTCGCTCACTTCCATGGCCAACATCTATTAGAATGTAATTTAATTATTCTACAATTTTATTACAATTTTATTTTCGAGCAATTTTACTCTTGATTGAAATTTACCATTTTAACCAATTACTAAAACGAAAAACTTCTCATTGAAAATTCCAATTTGATTCTCAATTAAAATCCAAATTGTCATTCCGCATTTTACCTCTATTCTTAATGAATGACTAAAATTGATGTACCTTTGAAGATAAAAGAAAAATTTCATCACTGATGTGATGAATTCCAGAAGCGATGACTCCAAGAGCCACTCCCGGGAAAATATACGCATTGTTTCCTTGTCCGGGTTCAAAATGTTGATCTCCGAGAGAGAAATGCGGGAAAGGAGATCCGCTAGCAAAAATGGCTCGGCCGCCGGTCAATGTGTAAGCTTCCTCTGCTGTGCATTCAGCTTTTGAAGTTGGATTGCTCAGAGCGAAGATTATTGGACGATCGTTGAATTCGCCCATTAAAGTCAACACATCTTTGTTGAAAGCACCACGTTGAGCAGATGCGCCTAATATTATTTATTAATAATATCATGATTTTAATGATTTCAATATAAAAAATACAGTTCCATCATAGGCGTGTAGTGTGTACCCTTATTGAAAATGTTAATATTTTTTACATATACAATTTTTTACCAATAATTGCAGTTGGTTTGAGAGTTCTAACACAATCGGTGAAATTGGTAGATGATGGGAGATCTTTAGCAAAAACTGCTTGTTCTGTGCTGATATCATTTCGTTCTTTCACAATCAGACCATTGATATCCTAAATACACATTACATCAATACTTAATTATGGCCAACTGGCCATCAAAATTAATCAATTCCCATGCTTTTGCCAATCACAGGTAAAACTGTGGCCATTTGGCCATCAAAGGCCATTTACATGGCAAGTTTTGTGTCTCACTGGGATATAAATTATCTATCTAGCATCATTTACAATAAGTAAGAATAATATCGATATCAAGTCCTATCATTAAAATCTATTTTACGTTGCTTTGATCTTTCATATAAAAACTTCAATGTACTGTGACTGTACTGTAAAAGTATAGTCACAGTTTTTTTAGTACATTAAAAGGATGGGAAATAATCAATATTAACAAAAGGAATAAAAATCAATGACATCAATTTGAAAATTGGGAGAATGATTAAAGTTGAGTTTTCCTTACATAGAGTGCAATTTTCTCTGCAGCTTCGCTCTCAGGAATTCCGCTTTTGACCATTGCAGTAAAAATGAGAGTTGCGATTCCCATAGAAGCCTTTATTAGAAAATTATTGAATTATAGATTTAAAATCTCTGAGATTGATTAATTGAATAAAAGGAAAAAGATTCTCACTTGGCCAGCTCCCAAGAAAAGGAAACGATTTTCAGACAGATCTTTTTTAGTAAGTCGAGCAGAAGCGTAAATCCCAGCGAGAGCGACGCTCGCCGTTCCTTGAATATCGTCATTGAAAGTGCAATAACGATTTCGGTATTTTTGAAGAAGGCGAAATGCATTTTGTTGTCCAAAATCTTCAAACTATTTTAAAAAAATGAAAATTATTAATAAAATCACAATTAATAAATCAACATTAAATAATAAATAAATGAATTATTATTAATGTAGCCATTTTAAATTATTTTTTATGTTATTTTTTTTAGATTTAAAGATTTATAATTTAGTAGATTGATGATCTAACATCTTATTATCTTTCTTTAATACTTAATATGTGATTGGTTTATTTAATTTGTTTGGAATTTACTTGAATGAGCGTATTTTGCCCGTAACGTTCAACCACGGCTTCCATAAACTCTGCAATGAACTCGTCGTATTCTTTCCCTTGGGTTCGCTTTTGTCTTAAGCCAATATAAAACGGGTCATCCAGCAGATTCTGCCGATACAATTTAAAATTAAAGAAGATTAATTAAAAATAATTATTATCAAGTATAGCTGCATATGAGATAAAAGTTAATCTGGCATTTTCCACTATATTTTATAAATTAAAAAAAACTGACCTGAGTATTCGTTCCAACGTCCAACATGATCGGAAGGCAATTTTGAGGTTTAATTCCAGCAAGGGCAGTATACAAAGCAAGTTTGCCAACTATAAAAATTTAAAATAGTTAAAATTATAAACAAATCTCTACATTAGTCAAAATTTGTAATTTTCCAATTTGTTATCTTTGAATTGACTTAAAGGAATAAGTCAAGAATATGGGGACGCGCGAAATTAAATATAAGGTGAGTGATTTTACACTAATTCGACTATGCTAATTACGAATCCGAAGTTAGTTTGCGTCGCTCGAGTAAAATAACAAAGTTGCGTATAATTAAAGTTTTTGTATCTGTATTAGAATATATACAAAGGGATAGGTAATAAAGAGCAAAAACGTTTTACAGAAAGGGGGAAATGCGATAAATTGTCTTTTGAATAACATACCACCAAGAAAAGCCTTTTTTGGCTAACCTAACCTGACCCAACCTGACCTAATCTAATATAAATAATAACTAGAAAGCAAAAATGATCAAACTTAACCTAGCCAAATATAAATATAAATTAGAATTCAAAAATACTCATACATAATTACATAACCTAACCTAATATAAATATAAACCATTAATTAAAAAATATGTAAAATAAATTAAAATAATAAAACAAATCGATTAACCAATCGTAAAATTAAAGTTGAAACAAAGGAAGAAATGAAAATGGAAATGATTCGTTTTCAGAAATGAAAGGGAAAGAGAAAGTAGAAGGTGGCCGCGCATAGCAAGGCTTATAGTATGCAAAGCATTTAAACTTTAATTGCTCATAACTTTTTTATTTTAAGCGAGCGACGCAAACTAACTTCAGATTCGTAATTAGCATAGTCGAATTAGTGTAAAATCACTCACCTTATATTTAATATCGCGCGTCCCCATATTCATGACTTATACCTGACTTTAATATCGTGTTTAAAAAGACGTTTGGCAAAAATTTTTATAAAAGTTTAATGTAAAAAGTTTACCAGGAATTCCCATTCCATAACTTCCCAAATCTCCCAATCCTAAAATTCTTTCTCCATCTGTTACCACAATCGCCCTCACTTCTGTATCCGGCCTGGTCAACACAAAAACATTATTTTATTACAGCAATCTAAATACTTTCTTGATAGAAATACTGATAGATTTCTACATTCAATTCTACATCTAATCCAATAGGAATTTTACATTTTACACAATCTTAAAATGTGCAAAATAAATCAATAAGGCTATTTTGAATGAAACAATAAAATTCCATTCATGTAAGATCTTAAGTAAGTATTTTTGAAAGTAATATAATCCAATAAAAAAGATAAAAATATTACCAATTACGAAGGACGTTATAAATATGTCCTTTGTCATGAATGGTGATGAAAAGCCCTCGAGGTCTTCTGTAAATAAGTCCCGCCGTTTGACACGCCAATCCCACAGTCGGAGTGTAAACAATTGGCATCAAATTCTCAACATTTTCAGACAAAAGTCGATAAAATAATCTTTCGTTCCGATCCTGTAATTAAAATTAAAATATTAAATTAATTAATTTGTAAAATAAAAACAATTTAGCAATCATTACATATCTGTATTGTAATATTTATATTATATATTTATAACATATTTATATACTTGAAGTCCCATGAGGTAAATGTATTTATTGATGTCTTTTTCATAACGGCTCAGATTTTCCAAACAAAGGATGATTTCTTCCTCTTGGGTTTTGAACCTCGGTGGGAGAAGTCCATGAATTCCCAAGGCTTGTCTCTCGTCAAGTGTAAAGGCCATTCCC
This sequence comes from Neelides folsomi, assembly GCA_034687125.1. Lineage (NCBI taxonomy): Eukaryota > Metazoa > Arthropoda > Collembola > Neelipleona > Neelidae > Neelides > Neelides folsomi. The sequence continues at coordinate 9,635 of JAQGBZ010000619.1, forward strand.
TATTAATATAAATAATATTATTAAATATTTAATAAATTAATTAAACAGTTAGTAATGCACTTCTTTGTTGATTATTATAATTGTATCAATTTATGAACCTTATTAAGCCTTGGATCTCTCAAATAATCAATTCCTCGGATGAGCGAAGGGCAAACATTGATTTCTTGATGGCTATGATACGCCGTGCTTTTGCTCCCCAATGAAAGGGAATCCAATCGCTCTCTTATTGTCTCCATTGGCTTCTTCCCGAAATTCGGCGACCCACGAAATGACTTTTGTTGACCCTGACATTCAAAATTTTGTTTAAATTTCTTTTCGGGTTACTTAAAGCACAACAAGGCAGTGCAGACTAACAATGACACAAAGACACAAACAATTTATCTATTTGGTGAAGGGATTGGAAAAATGGAAAAATAGACTTTAGATTTAATTTAGAATTTAAAAATATTGTCATTTTGATTTGTAAAGTGATTGGTGCAATATTTGGTTGCATGACAAATTGTGATTGCTGTGAAGTTTGGGGGGAAGAGAAGTGAAGAGGGAAGAAGGAACAACTTACAGACGACATTGGGCTTTGTGGCTTTTCCACGAAACTGAGAGGTCAAATCTATATGTGGATTTTGTTAAAGTAGGAGGCTTGGGATAAGTGTCTACATCAAATGAAACATTATTATTTTCCTACACTAGTTAAAACTATTATCCAACAATTTATAACTAAAAAATTAATGATAAATCAATAATAAATGGCCAATTAATATTTTAAACACTTTTTGTAAAATATGAAAAACCAACAATTCTCTTCTGAAATTATAAAACACAAAATTATTTTTATTATAAAAATTTTAAATAAAAATTAACAATTAATTAATGTATGTATGTAAATCTTATTTTATTTAATGATATAAAAATGATTTTTTAGAATTTAATCTTTAAATGCTTTTTATTTGAAAGTGAATAAAAATGAATTAAAAAGGTAAATGAATAAACGATATTTGTATTAAAGTTAATTCTTGATTATTTATTTCATTTCATAAAATATGTTAAAAAATCAAATTAAAAATTTATCAAAATCTGTAATAGCAAATTAAATATTTAAATGAAAGATAATGTTTTACCGATGAGAAGTGTGGTGAAAGCGGTGAAAGCAGCCACTTCAAGTTAAAGTTTTCTTTAAGTTAACTTCCTAACGTTAACAGCCAAGTGATTTAAACTTGGATGAAAATTGTGAATTGCGTCTCAGTGGGTTAATGTGGAAGTAGGCGAGGGCGGAATTCCTTTTACCCGCTTTTGTTCAATCGATCGACGACTCCTCGTCCCCATTCTCGTCCTACTTCCACAGACTTCCTTCTATACAAAATCTCTTCACTATCATCATCCGCATCCTTATACATACTCATATACAGATCATCCGCCACGTATAATATATGTTCTAATATAATGATTATATCGGATTATACCAATACATACCATATTTCTGTACGTATCAATGACACAGGTTTCTTATCCTATTCCTATTATACTATTATTATCTGAACAAAGGACTTCTACAAACAATCATAATACTCATAACCTTCCATGCAGACTTGGTCTTTTGCTTAGGTATATGAAATGGTTAAATGCTTCTTTAAGGTGTTAATCCCGTAATGCTTTTCCAATGCCGTGTGATAAAATACAATGTGTCGTGTGTAGTGTAAATAAATAATTTTAATCATGAGAATAAGAAAAATTTGCTAAGGAGGATTTTCAAGGAGCGGGGCTAACTTTGACGGCAGCTCTGGCACAAACTTCCATTGGTTCTGGAGCAATAACGCCGGAAAGTTCATTAACCAAAACGATTTCATTCTATGAAAATAATTAGGTAATGGAATTATATATCTTTACAATTATAAATTAGCAATTAGGTATAGCAATTTGAATAGTTTAAAAATTAATTGTTAAATAATTTTATAGTTAATGCATAATAATTTTGACATAGAAATAAATAAACTCACATTGACAAATTGGCTTGAAACGGTGATGTCGTACTCGAAAGTGTACATGTTGCCGGGATTAATTTGTCCAGAAAGGATTTCGTTGAGGAGTGGGAATTCAACACCGCCCCAATCAGCCTTAACGACGAGTCTTACGGCAGCATGGGCGTATTCTTTTTCACAATAATAAAATTAATTTATATTTTAATATTTAAAATAATAATAATAAAATTTTAATTATGGATAAAAATATTTTGTTTAAAGTTTATATTTGTAGTTTTTCTCTTTAATCTGTCATTGTTCGTTTGTGTAAATGTAAAATGAATTTACTTGGAATGAAGTCGAATTGGATTTTGAGGGTTTCTGCAACAAAGACTTCGCATGGGACTCGCGTGCACCTTGGAACTCGAACGGCAATAACTGCTCCTTCGGACGCTGTAAATAAATAAATAAAATTATATTAAGAATTAAATCTTCAAAAAATTAATAGATTCCAATCATGCATGATCTCATCTCAATAATGGTAATGAAAAATAAATAGAATAAGTGAATGAACATTGTTGATTACACACCGGAACATTTTATTGACATGTATTATTTTATTCCACTAAATATTGAAATATTTTGTAAAAAGTTGATTACGGCAAAAGATGACTCCTTCGACATTCTTAGCATTTTTGGTGCTAAGTGGTCCAGCGGCTGCGAGGGCGATGAGACCCAAAAGAGCGACAATCTTCAACATTTTTATTTATTTATTTGAGAATATTTTTTAGTAAAAATTTAATTTAATTGGAGATGAAGGACGATGAAAAGCTGGTTGGGTTTAAATAGGGAATTGCTATCAGATTAGGGATTTCTAACACTGGTCCGAACCTTGAGATTGTCATATCACCGCTGGACACCTGCAGAAAGAAGCAGGTGTAATGATTAATCATGGAGATTTCCTACACGGTTAATACGCAAGCTATTAATCCTCCTCTAAACTATGGAATTAGTTTAAATACAATGATTCCTATATTCAAAAATGTTAATCGCTTCTAAGTTTTTATTTACCCATAGCTAAAAAACGGATTTATAAAATTTTTGGGTTTTAGCTTAGCTATATATAAATAGTTTTTCTAATCAAAATCACGCCACCCGAATTCTTATTGGATAATACATTCTCAAGTGCAATTAAATGAAAAACAGATTAATAAAAAACCATGGTATATTAATGCATTAATTTTGTATTTCATTATCTTTCAATGAATCCACTTATTTTTTAGTCATTTCATTTAAATACGACATAATGTTAAGTGTTTGTTTGCTGATTTACAGGATGATTCGTTAACGTTTGAACAGATGATTTACTAAATAATTTTAATGTGCAAACCCTCCATGTTTTCTATTTAACATCCTCTATTCTTATTAATAAGCTAATGTAGTCTAATTTAAGACCTAATTTACACATATTTAGTCCTAATTTTACTAATTCTATTCCATATTGATGGAAAGAGAGAGAATTTCTGGAGTTTGGTCCTCTCAACTCTCCTTCGATCTCGATTTTATCTGGTTTGCTAATCCTTGGGTCTTTGTTGTTTTTATTAATCCAATTCAGTTCTTGATGTTATGTATTGTTCCAATTTACCAATCTAAACTGAGTTTTAAAGATTTTCACGGATATTTCTATTGCATTAAACTTTCCCGGAAAAATGCTTTTACCACACTTTCATTTTCCGGGTATATCCGTTGTAATTTTAAACAAAATTATATTTTGATTTTAACCATAAAAGATATATTAGCAAAGAAATATCGCTAATTGGAATATTAATGCTGATTTTAGCTATAAATTAATTAATAAATAGTGTTCAAACGTTAACAAATCATCCTGTATGTACAAATACCCTGAATGGCGAAAACACGCTATGATTATTTGATTATCGAATTCTAAATCCAATTAACATTTGTTAATGTTTTAAATTAATTTTATTTAAGCATTGGATTATGTATAAAACTACTATACTGTAATATAATGTAGAATTGATAAATTATTATGGGCCAATTATTTTAATATTTCGGTACCATAATTGCATATGTGCAGAGTTAAATGCAACCTGAAAAGAATTATGCAAAGCATTATCGTATATGTGACATGTGGTCCTTGATTTAGTAGTACTAAATGAATTAAAATGTAAATGACTTCTTTTTGATAGCAAGAATATTATGTAATTGTTTATTGAACAAATTTAATTTAAGAAACGATTTTGACTGAAGCCCTGGCGCAGCATTCCATGGTACTGCTCTGTGCCAAAACATTGACTTCCAAAAGAAGGGTCAACTAAAATAAAATTAAAAGGTTAAAATGATATAAAATGATATTTTAATATATAGAATTATATAATTAAATATGGAAATTATCTTACTCCGAAGTGGAGATCTGGGACTTCTTCAATGATATATTCCATTCGGTAGTCATTTCCAGCTTCAACTGGGCTGGGAATGATTTCGTTGGTGAGTTCAATTGGGATTCCCAAGATTCTGGTGGTGACAATAAGGACCATGTGTGCGCTGGTCTCAGCTATAATCATAAATAAATGGTATTAGTCTTAAATATATCTGTCATTAGAATTTATTAAATAGACTCATTATCATAATTATTTTTGATTGTATTCAATGTGTATATATTGGTATTATTAGTACAGGTAGGCCATAAGTTGCTTTCTTTTTTATACGATTGTTTACTTAAAAAAGAAAGAAACTTGTGGCCCAACCCGTATAAGAATAACTTCCAGTTTAATTATTTGATACACTTACATGGTCGGAAATCGGCGTGCAAAACAACTCGTGATCCAATTTTGATTTCGCATGGCTGCTTGGTGCATCCTATTTAAAGCATTTAATAAATTGGTTAATTACTTAAAAACACGAACTTATCATTTCCATTCAACAATTGTGTGTAATTTATTAATTGATAAATAAGTTAATAATTTAAATTTACCGGTGCTGAGGATAACTCGGTAAACATGTCCGGCCATATCTAAAAATAATAAAAATACTCATTTAATTTATTACACACATTAGGTATATTGTTCATACTCTTTTAAGGAAGTTTCTAATTTATCAAAATTCAAAATAAATGAGATTGAAAATCAGTATAAATTAGTAAATTAGACATTTACATTCTATAATTTTTACGAAAATGCTTTTATGATTTTCACCTTTTTCTTATGGAGGCAATTAATTATAATTACCATTAAATTGATGTGTCTATGATATATTTTTTTTAAATTAACTACTACATATTTTAATTAATATGAAATAAAAAACTCACTGCAGTATTCGATATCTTCGATTTCTAAAGGTTTGATTTCCTTAACATGGTGAGTTGACTTTGCAGCAGCAAAAGCCACGAGAAGAGCGAAAACGACGGCACGGATCATTTTAAGGCTTGTCGGAAGTTTTAAAACCAAAGACAAAAATGGTTGAAAAATTTTCCGTTTTTATACCCAAATTATCAAAGGGGAAACCTCATTTGTCTACGTATGCAAAAATAACCTTCGATTTAAAAAACCATTGAATTGTCAAGTACTAAATTACCTTTTTGAGATTTAATTAATTTTTAATTGATTGATTCAATTGATCTTTTGATTTCAATAAACGATAATGATTTACATCCATGTGATTAGCCAATAGATCAATTCACACTTAATGATGATTTTTTCAATGATTTCTCAACCACACCTGGTTTAAATTCTTTATCTCAAATCCTCAAGTGGTTTTTTCAAGTTTCCAATTTATTAATATCATTTTATCTTTGCACTAATTATCCATTTTAATGAACATTCATTTTATCACGTTTCTCAATGTTAAAGTAATATGAATATGCTTGAATTGAATGATATAGAAATATGTAGAAAATACCATACATTATGCAATTATATGTAAATTTAATCTTACGTAAATACCCAATAAAAATCTCATTGAGGACAGTTGTATTCATTTAATGATAAACGCATTTAGTCCATTTGTACGATCAATTATTGCACTTTATCATGTAATTCATGTACATTAATTAATTAATGCAATTCTCATTTAAAAAATTATAATTTATTAGCATAAAATTATAATGAACAGTAATGAACACAATACAAACATAATGAATTATAAATTATACCAAATACAATTATAATATATTTTAAATACATATTAATCTGTATTTACTAAATATAAGAGTACATTACTAATAGTATCCCATATTGTGTAGTACCTAATATATAATTTAATTGCATTTAAAAATCCATTTTTAAACAAATACCTATCATTGGCTTTAACTTAAACAGATATACTCGCACTTTATCTCCAAAGGTTAAAACATAGCACTTGAATGTTTGATAAAAGTATCCGTTAATTCTTCCCCTCAAAGTATTGGTAACTTGCTAAGTGTGTGGTTATTAAAAGATCAAAATTGTAAAGAGCCATTCGGACGAAGAACAAACAAACAAGGAATTGGGCTTATTTAGGAGATGGGAAATTGTTAAAATTAGAAGTGATGGAGTCACACCGATTGTGCCGTCCTTAAACTCATGACGCGGGAGTTGGAAAGCGTAGGCGGAGGTGAACTCTGCCCTCATTCCCATTGTTTACAATAAGCCTAATGATCATGTAAGAGATCATCTTTGAATATGACACGTATGAGATGATCTTAGCACATAGGAGACATAATACGTATGAGCTTAACAAGTACGATCCTTGAAGAGATCTTTGCACGTAAGAGATCTTTTCACGTAAAAGATGAATTTGCACGTGAGAGATTATCTGCAAATCTGCACGTAGGTATGAAGAGATTTGAACAGGCGGAATATGTCTTGACAAGCAAATCATCTCTTGACACATAATGGAGCCAAGAGGGATTTATGAGGTGTGAGAAAGGAATTGTGTCGGCAATGGTTGAATTCTGATTTAAAAAGGGTGTTTATGTGGGATCCTCCACCTCTTGAGTTTGACTTGGCTCTCCTCCTGACAGACCCGAAACTTAGCAGGTTTGGGTTGACGGAATGCGGCCGTCGTGGGCAGACCAGAACCGTCGGCTAAAAATAATGCCCGGAACTAGGTCTCCCGGCTCCCTCGCCCGCTTCCAGTACCACAATTTACGCCCCATCCTCAATTCCTTTTTCTCATTCGAACTCCGGTTTAATTAAGCTTGATTCACCCGAGGATTGGCTAATTGAAATTTTTGCCCGAACCGTCCTAAAATTAGTCAATACCATTTAATTAATTAATTAATTGCTAGTCCTTTGGAGCCAATTTAAGAGATAGTCAAAGAGTCTTTCAATTTTTAATGGTCAGTTTGGTTACGAGTTTGAGGCGAAGCGAATTTTGAACGATATGGCGATTCGTAAGAATTTGTCCTTTAATCCACTTAAGAATTTTATAATTAAAGTTTAATTAGAATATTTCAGTAATTTATTGTTAGATTTGATTTAATTTCGTTTATTTATATAGGAAAATTTGAAACATCTTTTCAAAGCAATCCCCGATTGAGCTACAAGAAGGGCGTCCTTGTGGAAAACAACTCAAATGCCAAGATCATTGTCAATAATCCAGCTCTGGCCCTTTTCTCAGAATCTTCACAAATCAGTCAAAGTAGCAGGCAAAATGTAAACAATAACAATGTAAGGGAATTTAAATGACAATCAAAGTGCAAATTCAAACATTCGCATAATTTGTCTTTTCCATTCAATAAATTCACTACACATTTTAAATACAAAAAATATATTTATGCTTTAGATGCCCTTACATAACTTATTAAATTTTGATTAATTTGTTTAATTATTTAATTTGTAGAAAACCTCACCTGCTGAATACGTCCCTTCCTTTGTATTAGTCGACGCCTGTAAGGAAAACAATGAATGGAAAATAAGGGACTTGGTGAAGAAAATCATCAATCTTCCCGATTGTGATGTCATTGCAAATTTCAAAGATCCGACAGGAAGGGTGAAAAGTTTAATAATTAGAAATTAATTATTTTAATTTAATTTGCCATAAATTGTAGCACCCCAAGAATCTGTCAATTAATGTAGTTTAGTTAATTTAAATTTAATAATTTTACAATTTATTGATATTTGACTTTATAGACATCTTTGAGTTATGCTTGTAGCAGTGGGAATGTCATCATTGTTGACCAATTGACAAAAATTCCACATCTTGACCCAAACTGCCCAGACAATGAAGGAAACACTCCGCTTCATTATGCAAGCCAAGCAGGTATTTATCTAAAAAAATTCTTAATTGTAATTTTTATACACTTATTATATAACTACAGTAAAGACTCAATTAAACGCCCCGGCGTTTATTTGTAAAAATAAAACCTAACCTAACCCCGGCGTCTATTCGAAACCGGCGTTTATTTAAATAAATGGTTTTATTCAACCCAAATAGTTTAAAATTCTTAATAAACAGCGTTATACATTAAATAAAACCGCAATTCATGCACAATTTTTAACATAAGGTGATTTGACCCGGCGTTTATTTAAAATCTCAATTTCCACCCCCGGCGTTTATTCGGACCCGGCGTTTAATTGAAACCCGGCGTTTAATTGAGTCTTTACGGTAACTACCTTACTATAAATTATTAATTGTAAAGTTAAATGTTTGATAATTGAATGCATTCTAATTAATTCATTAATTAATGATTTTAAAGGGCATTCAGAGGCTGTGGATTATCTTCTCAAAAAATTTAATCGTATCATCAATCCAAATGCAAGAAATTCTGCTGGATCTACACCGTAAGAGACAATTCAATAATTCAATAATTAATAGTCAAATTCCATATTTAATAAAGCATGGTTCTTCGGTAGATTAATCAAAGCAGCATTGACAGGAAGGACACGAATTGTCAAAAGTTTGATTTGTTCAGGTATTTTATTAAGTAAAATCTTCTAATAAAAAATGATGTTAAAAATCATAATAATATAAATAAATTATCATATGATTTACAATATCGCAAAAATTTAGTAATATAATAAAAATATTTTTAAAGGTGCCGTGTACAATTTACGTGATGATAGCAGAGGATTAACGGCAGTTGAATGGGCCCGCCTTTGCGGCCGCCATTCTTGTGCTGAGGTTATTTTGAAATGTGCGAAAGACAACTTCCAAGAACCGAGCCCTTACACTCGACTTGTAATTTATTAATTAATTACTTTTTATATATTTTTGATTATCAAATTATTATTTTATTAACTAAAATTAATGTAATTAAATGTAAAGGTGGCTGTTGAGGAAGAAAGGTCTTCAGGCACAACTTCAGCAGAGAGTTCTTCCTGGCTGAAAAAGAAGATCAAGAATGCATTGGGGAAATCAAGGGAGACTTCAAGAAGCACCACAATCATTTCTTCATCAAGAATTCATCACCAGTCGCAAAGGTCATCCATGGCTGAGGAAACCGTCAAGTTGGCAATTCCTCAGTTGCAGATTACGCCGGCCATCAGACGATGAATAAAAGGAAAATGGAAATTCAATTGTTTCTTTTATTAATTTAATTTGAATCATTGGCAGAGTTTAGGGTCAGTACTTGATTAAATATCTCAATTTTCCCATACAATAAATAAATTTAATGTTTTTTTATTAATACACAAATCTATTCAAAATAAATTCAACTGTGAATTATATTCTAATTAGACATGAATTCTAAGAGTCTTACTAATCTAAAAATGATTTTTAATCCAAATTATCCTTACTTTTGGAAAAGAACAGCAAGATTGAAATGTGAAAAACGAGGAATTTTAGACCCTTTTCTGGTTATTTTTAATTCGAAAAAAGAAATCTAAAAATTTATAAAGTTTTGACTCACTGTGACTAGTTTTCCCAAATTCTATGTGCTTTATTCATTTATATTTCCAAATCTCCCTATTTTTTAAAGAGATACATTTAATTAAATATCATAATTATTTATTCAAATTTTAAGAATCATCTCACCATTTAGCGTCTTTACAAGATCAAATTTCTCAAAGTTCACGATTTTTTTCTCCAAACATTCTAATGCAATAAACAATCGAAAAAGGCAATGAATTAAAATGAAACAAATAAAATGATAAAAGACCAACGACTTTTTATTATTACATCTTTTTACAAGCTCATAATTCCTATAAAAATATAATCTGAGGGTGAGAATATAATATATATGTACCTAACATAATTTTTAAAAACAATAATGTGGACCATAAAACTAAAAGGACAAGAATTGGTGGAAATTATATGAAGTGGTAATTGAATTTTTTGATTTTATCCTTTATTGTTACTCGACCCTTTTGAGCCAGAAGACATTCCTCCTTGGCCTCCCATTCCACCTTTTCCTCCACTCGTTCCCCCGCCGTTTCCCCCATTCCCACCATTGCTTCCACCACTTCCTCCCCTTCCACCACTTCCTCCGCTCGTTCCCCCACCGTTTCCACCATTGCTTCCTCCTCTTCCTCCACTTGAACCACCAAATCCACCATTTCCTCCATTTTGGCCATTCGATCCACCAAATCCACCGTTTCCTCCATTTGATACACCAAATCCACCGTTTCCTCCATTTGATCCACCAAATCCACCGTTTCCTCCATTTGATCCACCAAATCCACCGTTTCCTCCATTTGATCCACCAAATCCACCGTTTCCTCCATTTGATACACCACCTACTGCTCCATTGTTAGATGTTTTTAATCCTCCTCCACTGCCGCTTGCTCCATTGTTAGAACTTCTAAATCCTCCACCTCCGCCGGCTCCACCTCCACCGGCTCCACCTCCGCCGGCTCCACCTCCGCCACCTGCTCCTCCTCCGCCACCAGCACCACCGCCGCCGCCTGTTCCTCCTCCCCCACCAGCTCCTCCGCCACCGCCGCCTGCTCCTCCTCCCCCACCGCCGCTACCTCCGCCGTTTCCTCCACCGCCTCCACCTCCTCTACCATAACTTGCCTAAAACAAATATTGACAAATATTTATAAACAGATAAAATTAAATTGCCTAGATAAATAGTTTAATCATTTGTTCACTTTATGTTATTCTCGTTAAAACTCAAATTGTTTAACTGATTTAAACACATCAATAATTTTTTAAACTTACAAATGAGCAGCCGATAATTAAGGCCAAAACAAATAAAGTCTTCATCTTGGTTAAAATTTTCAATTAACTTTTAATAATAAACTTTTCCAGATTTATAGTCCTTCAAAGGCAAATATTATTTTATATGTCGAATTATTTTCTCATATTACGCAAATAAATCAAATATTTGAACACAAGCAAAAATTCTGCTGCCATATTTATGAGAAAATTAAAGAAGATTTTCGATTAAAATTGAGGATGCTTTTTATGTAAATAAATGAATCAAACATTCGTATTTTTGATATTTACTTATTCCCATTCTAGGTCAATATTAAATTTTTCAAGGTTATAATTTACAATTAGATTTCCCTTTTATCCATTATTGCTAAATATCTATTACCAATTAATTTATTATAATAATTTATACAATTACATATCAGAAATAAAAAAATACATGTAAGATATTTGTAAGTACTTTTAGGTACTTTTTATTCAAATAAAAATAATATCAATATAAAAATGTTCATAATAACGACTATCATTATCTTTTATTCTACTTAAACTGGCAGGAATAATAAGAGAAATAATTGTAGGAGATAAACTGAAATAATTTAGAAAGAAAATATGTAGGTAATTAACTTCTTTATAGAAAGTCATGTATAATCCTTTATTAGCATACTGTAAATGTCTGTTCTATTTTCAATAGGACAAAATTTTTTAATTTTGCAAAAATTAATATTTTAGGATTGACGTAATCCTTAACCAGACTTTTCCATGCTCTGATTTGTTTACTTTATTTCGTGCCTGGAAATCACTCCGGGAATGAATAGAAAATCACCAGTTATTTGAACTATAGTTGACGTAAGCTGACACGGCCTTGATAAATCTCCAGATCCCAATTATACAACGAAAAAGATTGTGTAAATTCAAATTCGTATAAATATGAGCATGTGAAGATACGTAAAAGAAAGTGAAGAAAAATGAAAGCTCTCATCCTTCTCGCTCTTGTTGCTGGAATTGCCGTAATTTAATCATTTAACAATTTATCAACTTCTTTAACTATGCTAATCCAAATCCCAATTAAAATTAATTTCTTTTATTTTAGGTCGTATCTGCTGGATACGGTAGAGGCGGCGGTGGTGGCGGAGGAGGCGGAGGAGGCGGAGGAGGCGGAGGAGGCGGAGGAGGCGGAGGTGGTGGAAATGCTGGAGGTGGTGGCGGCGCTGGTGGTGGCGGCGCTGGTGGTGGCGGCGCTGGCGGTGGTTTTGCAGGAAGAACTTCTAACAATGGAGCAAGTAGCAATGGAGGAAGCGGCAGTGGAGGATTCAGAACTTCAAACAACGGAGCTCGACCTTCGTCAAACAACAACAACAACAATAACAACAACAATTTCAACAGCAATAGTCGCCCAGCTCAAAATTCTAATGTCGACATGGACCAACTTTCCAACATGTCACCCGATGAAATTATAGCCATGTTTAACAAAAATTAAAGAAAGAAATAAACACACTATTTTGCAAAATTTAATCACATTTAATTTGCATATAATTAATTAATTTTAATGTAACTTTATTCATTATTATTTTAGTAAAATTTCAATAATTACATGTAGTTATTACATTTTAAATATTACATTTAAAATTATTTCATCCAGTAAAATTAAATAACGATCCAAAAAGTCCATTCGGTCCGATTGGGAAATAAGTGAGATTCATAAATGGCCAAAAAAGTTTTTCCTCAGCCTTTATTTCAATGTCTTCCTGATATATAAAACAAATGAGAAATATTTGTTTTGTAATTAATGGTAGTTATAAAATATTGTAGTAAGTATTCACAATAACTTCTCTTACATCTTGTTCGGACTCTGAAAAAGAAAACGTTGCAGAAAATAAAAAAGTAACAAACGCTAATACAAGAATAACTTTCATTTTAATTTTGTAAATGCAAAAGTTATAATAAGGAATTAAATCCAGAATTTTGAAAACAATTAAATTGATTTCAATCCAATTGATCCAACAATTAAATTGATTCCTAATGAAAAATTAAACATATTTATAGGAAAACAAAGTCCTTCATTTGAAAGTTTTATTTTAATTGAACAATTTGGAATTTCATGCAAGCACCTTGATTCTATTGGTTTGAAATTTTTAATGATCTTTTGGTTTAGTTTTATTAAAAAAATTCGTTTAATCCTCTTCCTCAATTAAATATTAGTCTAAAATCATGTGGATAAACAAGTAACATGTTACTTAATAAAAATTATATTAATTACAGTTGTTTTATATGTGTAATAAGTAATTTACGTAAGTATTTAATATAACAATTATTTCATGGTCATGTCTCAATCAATAAAGTCAATGTCTTTAATATTTGCCTAATTGGTTAATCTGCATTTTTTAATTTGTCTATTTAAAATTAATTTAGCTTACTTAAGTATTTGCAAATTAATATAAATATTAATATACCATACATCCATGTATCTTAAATAAATAATATAGCTTATTTCCTTTCAATGCAAATATTACAAGGACCAGCCAATAGTGAAATTATTACATAAATGAGTAAGCGTATGTGGTAAAATGATTCTATACATCATGATTTGAATAAATGAAATATTTTTATGAGTTAAAGTTAAATTAATGCACTAGTGAATTTTTAATCGATTCTTTCCAATTCTGATGTTCTAACATTGAAATTTCTTAATTGATGTTGCATGGTATCCTGTCCGTGGAAGTGAATTGGTTTGCGAGGATCTTCGTTGTTCAATCTCGCCACGAAGAAATGATTTGGAGCCTTGAAGACATCGTAAGTGTTGTCGTGGATTTTCCTCATGATGTAAATGAGAAATCTGTCATTTGACCAATGCATTCCATTTGACGCCTATTTTTATACGAGTAATTATACATACACGTTAGATCTATTTCAAAACTTCATAATTATAGTACACATGCAAGTATATATGTATTATTTGCACCTAAAATTAAGAAATTATATGTACCTACTCACACTCACTGAGTGAGTATTGTCTGATAATATTAAATATTTATTTATTGTGCTTCTGTCGGATTCCCAGAGAAAGTTTGAATGATTGCGGCTGGAACGGCGACAATTGCTGAATTGATGGATTTGGATCCATAATCTGAGATTCTCCGACTGAGCCATTCGTTCCATTCACTCCGATTCCAATTGGCATATCCAGGGTCTACTTCTGAATTGAGAATGTGCCGTTGTTGGAAATCCGTCCAGGCTACCATTGTATTTTTTACCTTTTTACTATTTCTTTATTTTTGAGCATTTTTATGAATATTTATTAAAAATTTTTAAGTTTGTAAAATCCTTTAAATGTTATTTTAAATCTTAAATTCTATAGAATTTGGTTAAAAAACCAACCAAATTAATGCTCATGGACAATAAATTATCATAAACAGTCATAGTTTAATATAACCAATAAACATGATACATGAAATTCAATATTGTTTTTGGTGTGATATATAAATCTAATTATCTACTTTATTTAGCATTAAAATAATTATCAAAAAATAATGAAATGTTAAGAGTTTGGTAAGATTATAAGTTTGAATGAGTTTATATGAGCAAATCGGGCTAATTATTGGGAGATGCACATATAGTTGTTTTTTAGTTTATGTTTCAAGATCCCTGAATATTCAAGGTTGAATCCTTCAACCACTTCAATTTCCATTTCCAGACCTAACATTCCTGTACTTTGCATTACATTTCCATTTCCAGTCCTAGCATTTCAATCTTGTAATTAAAATCAAGTTCTCCATTATTTATTATCCATATATAACAAAATAAAACTTAATATCAGTACGTTAATATATATACATACAATTAGAAATATCATATTAAATAGAAAATTTATATGTGAGAACCAGACCAAGTTACGAAATCGATAAAACAGCACATTAAAAAATATCCTCAGAAAATATTTACCTTTAAGCGTGCTATTTTTTTGTGCCGCTAAAAGAGATAAAGGAATGAAAAGATAAAGCGAACAAAAAGATTATATTGAACAATTTTAACATTTATTAAGATTTAATTTTTGAATTCGGTTATTTTAATCATGATGTTACTTTACTTGTTATTTATTACTGCGATTTTAAATGGAATTCAAAGTGAAAATATTTTATTTCTTCTTCCAATCGCCACCAAAAGTGAAACAAATTTATTTTCTCCTTTGGCTGAAGCTTTAAGTGCCAAAGGTCATGAAGTGACTTATTTCTCCCCAACACCTCCGTCTATCAAAAGTCCAAAATTGATTCATTACAATATTGTGACTCCAATGGGCATGAAAGATTTCTTTGGCCAAGAAAGTTCCGGATTTCAACTTGAAGGTCGGTCGAAAGGAAAATTGATGGAAATAGTCAACTACAACATGTCAAAGATGACAGGAAGATGTCACGAGATTTATCAATCAAAAATATTTAAGGAAAATGTCCTGGAAAAAGGAAATCATTTTCATCTTGTCATTATGAGCGGATTTTTTAATTATTGCCTCAATGGAGTTTTGCATATTCTCCAAGCTCCGTTTATATTGTTTACTTCGATGCCGGCCATGGCTTCCACTACTGATATTCTTGGGAATCCAATGCCCGCTTCCTTCGTTCCGATTTCCCTATTTGAATTTACAGACGATATGAATTTCGGCCAACGGGTTGTGAATTATGGATTTAATGAAATTTGTAAAATCTTGTTTGGATCAACTAGGACTGGAAAATTTTATGATCCAATTTATAGGCAATATCTTGGAGAATATTTACCTTCTTCGACTGAAATTGAGAAAAACGTTTCAATGATTTTTATGAACTCTCATTATGCGTTGACTTTCCCAAGACCTCTTATGCCGGACTTGGTAGAAGTTGGAGGAATTCATTGCAAAGAAGCAAAAAAACTTGAACCTGTAATATATATAATCATTTTTAATAAAAAAAGATTCTAATGACCCACCCTGTATATATTTATGGTATATACTACCCTTTTGCAATATGGTTGGCGCGACTAGTTGCTTATTCTTATAAAAGAATTTAAAAGTATTATGAACTGTTAAATGAATAAAAGTAATATTGTATTGTTTTATTCATTTAACAATATAGTTTAACTATAAGAAATAAACGGCCTTATTCAATAACATTTGCTTAGCATTTACCTAAATTAGGATTTGCTCAGAACGATGCGTAAGTTAGGCAAATTGGAATTCAATAAACTTTTTTGCTTAGCAAATGGCTGGCTTAGCAAATCTTAAAGTTATGACTCAGAATCATGCGCGGTTTAAGCATTTTTTAATTAAAAAGGCTCCAACTTGAATTGTACTTTCACCAGTTACACTTTTCACACTTCCACTCAATCCTTAATTCTTCTTTATTAACTATTTATTTTTCATAAGTAAATATGTCTGATAGAAAAAGAAGTTGTAATTGGATAGAGAATGAGAAAGGTGTGTTAACTGAGGGAATTGCAAAAAGAATTGTATTTTTATTTTCAAATTGCAATTCGTCGAAGGCAACTCAAAAGTGGAATGAAATTTTGCAAGAAATAAATGCAGTTT
>JAQGBZ010000620.1:0-26032 GCA_034687125.1 Neelides folsomi
TCACTTGACCTTTGACCCGCTCATTTTCACCCAAACTTTGAGCAGAAATCTTTAGTCGAACATTGTGCCGAAACAGTCATCATGTTGTTACAGCATGTCCATGGGGTCAATATAGTATTGGCATAGTGAACGTTTATTACTTTTGAGGAGCAAAGAGTGAACATGAAGCCATTTTAGAGTAATGGAGGGATCATGTAGCAACGTGACCGTTTACATTACGATATTGTCATGAATCATCCGTATGAATATGCAGTCAGCTTACTCATAAGGTCATAAGCACCATACATTTTCGTATTATTAACTTTAGTAAATACTAATAGTTAAACTGTATTTATATAATTAAAGTTTGTTGACAAAACAAATTGTGATTAATAAGATAAATTCATTTCAGACATAAGAGACAGGCAGACATAAGAGACAGACAGTCAAATAAAAAATAGTAACACTCAAGCTTTTATGTCTAAATATTTGTTACATGTGTGTATTTAAGTATTCTCACTCATTCACATTAAGATTACTTTGGGTGGACCTTGTAAAGTTTCTTTTACAGTTTTACATTTTCCATTACCATTACATATCTTGATATCTTAAAACATTCAGTTCAACTTATTCGTCCAGAGAATTAAGTATTCTGTTTTCTATATTTAAATAGAGTTTTACACTCAAGCCGACTCAAGTGTTGTCTGGATGATCGCCAATGTGCGAGTAATTGAACGCCTGGACTTATAATTTTATTTTTAACCAGAAAAGCCATATATAAAGAATTTTCTCTTAAAGTTTAATAAGGATTTGGTTTTACAATTTTCAAAATGGGAAATACGGATTCTCTTCCAGTAGTTTCCCAGATTAAATCCACAGTTCAATTAATTAGCGGAGATTCAGAAGGAGCAGCTCAAACCCAAGCGAATTTTTTCCGACAATGCCCCGTGGTCTCACAGGTAGCATACAAATATTGGCATTTTTCTTAATATTAATTATATACATTACATTGGCATTTTGTATTTTAATATTTTTATTGTATTTTTATAAGATAACTTCAACGGTTCAAGTTGTTACTGGAGATGTGGATGGAGCATTAGAAACCCAGAAGCAATGTGGAAAAGGACTGTTGAACATGGCAGATGGAATCCCCGTTGTTGGTCATGCTAAGGGAATTATCCACTATGCTATAGGAGATAATGAGGGTGGGCATCAAGCGATGAAAGCCGCAACTCGAACATCAGGAGTTTTGGCGGGTGGAGCAGCGGGATTTTTAGTCGGTGGTCCTGTTGGGGCCATTGGTGGAGGGATTTATGGAGGGGCAGTTATGGACACAGGAACAAGTGCAATCACTGGAAAACCATCAGGTCATAACAAATATAATAATAGAATAATCAATATAAAACAAAAATATGAATATAATCAATACTACCTACTCTCATACAAAATGTTATATGTATACACTATTAGGTAGAGTAATACATTATATTAGTAATGAAATGTTTTTCTGTCCATTTAATTATTTTGATTATTATTATAGGTTATTATGCTGCAATTGGAAATGCAATTGACAATCCTAATGCTGGTGATTTATTTGATCTTGCCGTAATGCCTGTTGCTGATGGATTTGCCGGTTATGGGGCAGGGAAAATGGTGCAAAAAGTTCAAGCAGGCAATCAAATTAAAGCAAATGATGTTAAAGGTATATTGAGATCAAATTATTTTTAATTTAATATGTTAATTAATGATATGTAATATTAATAACATTGAAATACAATATTAATTTGGTTATTATAGCTGACGCATTGCAAAGTCAAGCTTTTGAAATGATGGATAAGATTGAAAATTCAAAAGGAAATCATAATTCAATGTCCCTAATAAATGAATATGCCGAGGCACAAAAATTATTTAAAGAAAGCCAAGCATTGAAGGGTGAAACCAATGTTTATGTTGACCCTAAAGTGGGAGGAAAGCTAAGAGGAGCCACAAAAGCAACGATCAGTGGAGAAGGAGCAATCATTAAAAAGGATATAAAAACTTCAAACGAGCAAGTCAAAACGAATGAGAAAGAAGAAGAAACTTATTCAAGTCAAAGAGAAACATCGTCAAAATCACATGAAATTTTTTATTCACAAATAAGAACAGATGAATTTGAAATGTCGATGAGTGAGATAACTAGAGGTTACTAACAATAAAATTTAATAAAAATTATAATTATTTTACATTTTAAATTATAATTTATAGTGTTTAACTTTTTTTAAAATAAATTATTTTTATAGATATGACTTTGGAATCAATTTGTTTGGACACACTTTCCTTCTTTGAAATCGACACATCTACAACTCAATTTAAATCACTTGTGTCATTGCTTGAAATCATCTTAAAAGAAGAGTTCTCTTTGATCATTGAAACATTCAAAAACATCTCGCAAATTAATTTGGTTGAGATTGAAAATATTTATTATTTATTTGTTGTTTATAAGACAAATGCAGGACAAAAAGGTTTTCCCCTTCTTCGTAATATTGGGAGAGAATATTTCAAAAAACTCAAAAACAAGTTGAAAATATTGGCAAAATGGGAAGTTCTTCAAATATTGAGAATAATATTCGATGATCCCAAAATCGGCGAAGCAGAAGAGAAAGAACCATCCGACCAAGGAGAACATGTCATCAACAAGGATGTTCTCAAAATTTACCCAAAGGTAATTTCAATTCTTCTAAATAATAATACAAATAAAAGACTTATTTGGAAAGATTTTAAAGGGTTTTTAGTATTAAAATTGGTGAATGTTAATATTTAGATTATCGACCGATATCTTGAAAAAATTAAAGAAAGAAAGAACTTAAAGGAAATTTTCCAAAACAAAAGTTCAAGTCGGGTTTTAAAAAGTTATTTAAAACCAATCAAATCGCCATACGATGGTTACATACTAGATGTGATGAAAGTCTTTGTTGAGGAATATCATCTGGATGCAAATTCTGTAATTTATGGCAGAACAGTCGAATATTTTCGGGAAAAGGTTGCCACAATGATGTTTACCACACCTCAAAATAAAAATATTTTGAAACAAGAGATTCGCGGAATTGTGAAATTAATGAATGAAGGGGAAGTTTATGTTGATCAGCGTGCTTTAAAATTATGGTTAAAGCAAGGTGGGAAAAGAAGCTTTTACGATGGGAGTTTAAAAGAAGTCCAATTTATGTTGGGAGAATTGGGAAAAGAAAATGCCAATGAACCTTTAATGTGGGTTAAGGAAATTCAAGGAGAGATTAATGCTAATCCTTAATGTTAGTCTTGCAATTAGCTAGAAGATTAGAACCCATAAAAACAATAAGAACAACGCTTATTAAATTTAAACGGGAAATTAAATTGTCCAATTTAATAGAATAATTTGGTTGGTAACTTTTATCGTAATAGCTACATTTAATTGCTTTCATAATTGATTTGATAGTTATAAACTGTATGCGGTAAATATCAATTAATTATATGGATTCAAAATTGCAAAATGTTGATAATTGAGATTCCAACATTTAAATTTAAATGGGAATTAACTAACAATTAAATTGTTAGACAGACAGAAACATTTACATTTTAGACAAAATTTTAATTTTATAAGCGCTATTATTTTTAATTGTGATTTTCGCATTTAAAATTAAAAAATTGTATTTCAAAATGTTGAGCCCAATAGCAACTGACACATTCTTATCGCAATTTAAATTTTGGGATAAATACGTTACTTTCATTACTCCATTTTGTGTGAAAAACAATTCGTTGAGTGTGAAAAATTCTCTTTTAAAATGTTATATTTGTGTAATATTAGGGGCCATTAATGCTTTATATTCATTCTCGGTTATAGTTTTTAATTCCAATGAAGAAATTAATATTTTGCAACTAATGATTTACAGCTGTTATTTTATTGTCAATTGCGTTCCAACAATTTTGGGTTATATATACATTTTGAAAGGAAAACAAATATGTTTCTTTTTAAATAATTTGATAATAATAAACAGTACTTATTTTGATGGTAAGATAAATTAAGAATAAATTAAACGTTAAAATTTAATAATTAATTTTAATCAAAATCATATCAGTTTATTCAGTAATTTTAGTGATTTATATTTATTTATTATTTAGAAAATAAAATACTGTTTATAAACAAGTTATTTCGAAGTGAGTTATTGGGTGGATTTTCTCTAATTGCTAGGTTGGGATTTTTCCTTTTCTTTTTATTTGATCCAACTAATAGAATATTTATATTTTCAACATTTAGAAATATTGGATGGGTTAATATTTATGTTTTTGCGTTATTTATCATGTTTGAGTTTTTCCAATTTATTTTTTTCCTTTTTGTTTCAATTCTTTTCATGTGGATCACCTGTGTCTCATATACAATTTTAATATTACTGTTAAAATATTCTCTGTTAATGTAAGTTATAAAAATTTTCAAATTTAACCATTACTTTCTAAAATAAAAATACTCTTATATAAATAATAAGATTCAGCATTATAATAAATAAAATTAAATACTTTTAATATAAGTAGGATGAAAAATGAAAATGAAATAGAAATTTATGAAAAATTTAAAATGAGATATTCGATAATTTATATCATCATGGAATTATTCAATAAAGCTTATTCTCTCATTAATGTCTTCTTAAAATTTAATGTTGGGGTTGGTTGTATTTTATCAGGAGTAGGAACAATTGTATATTTTGAAGAAATTGGATTTAATGGGTATCTTTGTTTACCGATATTTTTTATTTGCCTTTGGATCACTTCTATATTAGTTTACATATTTCCTTGCTATTTAAATCATCTTACAATTATAGCCACTTCTCAGAAATTTAAAATAAAAAAGTCGAACAATAAATATTTTTTAGTTAAAATCCCATATATGTCGACTGGGATGAGAGTTGGGAATTTTTACACACTTAAATGGGCTCGGTTTTTAAATTACTATTACTTATTAATTCAAAATATATTTAGCCTTATTGTTCTTCAAAGAACAATCTACATATAAAGTGAAATTGGAATAAATTAATATTTCTTGCTCTTTATACTAATTGTATATTTTTTCTCAAAACTTGCACCTATGAAATCTCGACCTGTCAATGAATACAAAAAAACTTCCCCTTTGGGAAACTTGCTCTAATATCTTGAACATTCAACGGATCAACATTTACTCTTCTTTGTCGAAAATTGGTGGTCAGTAAACGATAAAACTCGGACTTTATTAATTGGAGTGCAAGTGCATAAAGAAATGTTTTGGTGTAATGTTAGTGTTATGGCTTGTATAGATATTTTATTAATAATTAAGTTAAGATATCATAAAAATATCGCCACTTCCTTAAAGCAATTACAAATATTTAATCTATTTAAACAATCATGAATAAATTCAAGGATTTCAACTCAATGAACTTATATTTTAATTTTATACCAATTATATTAAACAATTATTAGTGTTTTTAATTCCAAGAAACGTATTTATCATTATCAAATGTGACAACTTCTGCAAAAGTAATAATGATTCTAATTGTCATATAAATATTAATAAAATATCCAATTGTGAAGGAGACGGCTCTGGCTGGCTGTCGCACAACGTAAATCGCATAAACGAACGTGTGGAGATATCGGACAATTGTGAAGACGAGAAACAAAGCAGCGGCCACTGTGGTTCCAGGATCCGTGAAGCAAAAGAAAAACCCAATGAAAAAAAATGGAAGGATGTTTTCCATATCATTCAAATGAGCTCTGTTTCAAAGTAATTATATTTAAAGTAGTGTCTTATTTAGTAACAACGTTACCAATTATACAGGGTGGACAATAGGTATCTTTCTTTTTTAAATATACAAGATTTTAAAAAAGAAAGATAATTATGGCCCACCCGTATATTCCTAGTTTTTAAATTATACTAACTTTAAATAAGGTATCCGATTTAATATTAAATAAACGGTATTTGATAATTTATAATAAAACTCACGATCGGACTCTTTCAACGTCAGGATCCGCCTTGTTGATTTCCAAGTTTCTGGATCTCACATCTTCTGGTGTAGCAAAAGCCTAAAGTTGTAAATACAGATAGAATTTATGGTATATATGATTTAGTAGTAAGCTAATTATTTTATGAAAATTTAATAAATGCTTCAAACATTATAAGTATTATTTAATATAAAATCTTACGCTTTTCCTAAATCTTTGGATTGTGGTTAAGATTGACATTAAGAGAAATTTGAAGGCAAGAAGTCCAGCAAAGAAACCATAAGCGTATAATGGACCCGGATATAACCGTAGATGCATTTTTATGTAAAATTGTTATTTAATTAACTATTAGTTTAATATAAAAAGTTGATCAGCTTATGATTTTACCTACTTTTGTTTTATGCTTTATTATGACAAAAATATTTCACACTAATGAATTTTATTGTTGAATTATGAATTCTATTATTAGTCAAGGTTAACTTTTTATTTTTGACACCCAATTCTACTTACTTTCATATATCATATCTTATTGATTTCCGTTTTTATCGGTTTGTTCATTAGTGCTTGCCTGCTTGCCACTCCCCACTTTGCGGCAGAATGTTACACAATACAAGCAAAAACAAGGCTATGTTAATTTAATACATATCCTAGCTGGTATCATGTACTATATAAATATACTATATAAATATACGGTAATATAAGCGTATATCTAATCCTTACTCTTGATATAAATCGCATGAGTATGAAGTGTCTGATCCAAAATAATGCTATTTTAAACAATTATCAATATTATCATTTCATTACCATCCATACCTATTATATCATTCACAATGGAATAGTGGATATTAATATATTAAGAATGAAACACATTAATAGAAATTAAATTCTTGTTGACAATATTTTATCGATCTCAAGTTCATTATAATTCAGTGGCGGATCCAGGATTTTTTATCACATGTGCACCAATATCAAAAGCCATTATATCTACACCGAATTAGATAAATTTTTTCGTTATATTTAGTCTATTAATTATTACATTATGGTATTAGTTTGCAATTCCTTTAAAACAAAATTTTTCAGAAATTTAGCTAACGTTTTGTGAATAAACTCTTGCAAAATTTTGAATATTAAAGAAATTTTTTTGAATACAAACCAGTATATTCATAGAATTTGACAATGAAAATTTAGGCCCTGAGAAAATCTATCCGTAAAATGAGGAAAATTTTATTGACGTAGAACGAACTTTTTAGAAAACAAGATAATACAATCAATTTCGAGACCTTTAAGCCTCGAAAAAACGTTTCTGTAAAATTATGAAAAATTCATTTACGAAGGACTAACTTTTTAGAAAACAAGACATTACAACCAATAAGCCCGGAAAAAATATTTCAGAAAAATAAGGAAAAATTCATTGATGGAGGAGAATTATTTTTAGAAAACAAGATAGCACAATCAATGCCGGGACATTTAGGTCCCGGAAAACTTTTTGAGGAAAAAAATTAAAATAGGAAAGGGAAATTTTTAGGAAAACTCATTTTATCTAGTGTATAGCCCGAAAATTGCACATGTGCTGGATCCGCCACTGTTATAATTGGATGATAATTATGTCACATTTAAACCAATTACTTAATTGCCACTTTACGATTGACTAAATATAATTGTTTTAATAAAACGAGGTATTGGCTTATTTGCTTATGCTTCTTTATGCTAATATTGCGTTTAGAAATGCCATTTAGCGTATTTTATACAATTATTAAATCATTAAATCGCTATTTCTATCGTAATTTGTGTCAAGCATCAGATTAGACGAGATGAGCCACGAGCAATATAAGCAAGGAAAAAAATATATATCCATTAATATTTCTATAAAATGTTACAATGAAAACAACTACCTAATTAATTTAATTAATGACATAATGACCGCGATGGTTTTGCTTAAAAACATTCATGTTATGAAAAGAAGGACCGTTTTTTTATTTTGTCTCAATTAAACCTATTTGCTTCTTGAAACTAGAATCAGGAATGGAGAAAGGGGAAATTTAAAAAAGTGTGGTAAAGCGAGCAATTTATTAGCAACAAAACAAGGCAAATGCAACAGCTACATTAACAATTCAACAAGTGGTTCTCTTACAGTTTTATTGACAGTCTTGTTAGTTTTAATATTGTTACATCGATTTGTTCATGTCAAATACATCAAAACATTTTAAGATATTTTGCGATTTCTTATTAATTGATTCATTTAAACATTAAATTAAAATTTTTATATATTTTTACAATTAATTTATTGTTGAATATTTATCTCATTTCATTTCCATCTAATATCATGGAATGTCTCATTTGCTTCAACGAATTTTTTACTTCGCCACATGGTGTAATTCAAGAAGCTCTTTGCAAATATTTTTGCAATTTGCTCTCATTGTCTGAATCCAAGTTTTTAAATGAAATTAAACAAAGTGGGTTTTGCCACGATTGTTGGGAGAAGCTCGAGGAAGTTTCATCTTTAGTAACTCAGCTGTTTCAAATTGAGAAAAATGTGAAAGAACTTTTGATGACAAGTCGAGAACGAACTTCATCAAGAATCCCAATTTATAGAGATGATAACGGCATTAAAAATGAAATATCCAATTCCGTTTTACGAAACGCAATTTGTGAAGGTTCGAATCAATAAATTATATAAAAGAAACAAAATTTAAAATAATAAGCTTTTTAATCATTTTATTTTAACCAATTTATCTTAATGTGAATACTTTATAATTACTTAACCTTGTTTTTCAGAATTCTCAATTGGAAATGAAATGGAAACTCAATTTTCTCTTAGCAACTTCCAATCCTCCCATGAAGATACGACAAAAATTTTCAATGACATGATGGAAGAAGATACAATCGATCCGCTTCAACTATGTACAAGTTCACAAATTTCTGATGTTGAAGATCCATTGTTACTCGACATAAAAGTGGAAAATGAAGATTATCCAATCCCTTTTAATAAGTAAGAGAATTTACTTTCTAAGATAGCTACTTAGGTATATTATATCTCATTGTCAATTTCTAAGCAATTATATTTTATATTAAGCTTGTCATTTATTAATTTTGACCATACATATTGTTTGCATTGTTTAAACGTAAAGAACTGTCTATAATAACTATTAATATATTTTTGTAATTGTTTGGACATTATTCATTTCTTATGACTTGGAATGAATTTATGGCCTAATTAAATTCTAATTGTATTATCAATATCTGAAATTTTTATTTTCAAAAACATTTTATTATTGGTTTTTATTCTAGTGAAATCGAAAATTCCGAGGATCACGAATTTGTCAGGGAATCGAAAGTAGACATGAAGCCTGTAAAATCTGAAAATTGCCGATTACGTTTAAGAACCCCAAAATCTACTAAAAAGCCCGAAGAAACCAACTTGGCCGAATCAAAAAAATCAAATTACGAATTGCGAAGGCGGGACCCCGATGTGATCGAACTACCAAAAGAAACGATCGACTCTTACATTTCTTCATTGTTACATAAGAAACCTGGTCGTGCAACTAAAAGAAGTTCGCAGCCGATTGCATCAGTTGCATCCACATCGAAGGTGCAAAAGTTAAGGCCTCGAAAAGATGATGATCTCCATAGTGATCCAACTTACAAACCGGGATCAATTGTTGAAACTCCAAATCGAAATGACAAATCAAATAAATTCAATTTCAATTTCACTTCAAATGATTTCGATCCAGAAGTGAAAGTTGTGATATACACAGGGACTGTGGAGGATAAAAAACACACAAAAGTCCAAGGCGAGTTTTACCATTTACTTTTTTGTCTAATATCAATTTAAATATTAAACTATTATGGATAAATACTATTATATTATAATATAATTAATGTGCAGATGTATATACATTATCCTTAACCCTTACACATGTTTAAAAGATTCACAATCAAATTTATCAATTTAACTTTAACTGATTTTAACAGGTAAAATGATGAAAGAACGGGAAAACTTAATTTGGACACTTCATTCAAAAGGAATCCGCGTGGAGGATATTGGGAAAATGTTGGGAATGTCGGCAAACGCAGTTTACAATCATATCAAGAAACTCGGGGAGCAAAAGGAGAAATCAAAAGAGGAGAAACCCAATGAATCAAAGGTTAACCTAAAGGTCAATCGAATTAAAAAAATCAAGTAAAATTAAATGTTAAGCTCAATTCATTTTTCAAGGGGAATTATTTATCAATTATAATTAAATTGATATGATCCTAAAAGTTTGTATCAAATCAATCTTGAATATGGTATGCATGGTATAATCAATTAAAATTTAAGTTTTATATTACTACATATATCCTACATATTACCTAGTATAAATTTTTATATTTATATTTTTGTTTTTCTGTTAGTACTGAAATTATTCAGTATATCTAACTAATACCTGAGTAAATAACATTCCTAATATCTGTATATTCCCACATACAATTTTTATTTTATTTTCAAAATTTTGTAAATATTATTCTCATTGTAATAAATAAATTTTGCAAAAAATTCTTATCTTTTTTACTAGATATTTTTGTCAACAGTGATAATTTATACCTAGCTCATAAAGGGATTCAAGTTTGACATATTCTCCGTGTTGCTCTCAATGTAAGTTTAAATAGTTTTTTTTAATTTTTACGATCAAATAATTATAACGATAATTTAAACCGGTTAAAATATGATCAATGTATGTAATGGTATTAAGAGTTTAAGGTAAAAATCATTACGATATATAATCATTAAGGTAAATAAATATTAAGTTGTAAATGACATTAATGTAAGAAAAATTAAGGTAAGAGTTTTACGATCAGGTTAGAACTTTACTGTCAAATTGTCAAATTTAAATCAATATGGATGGATCTCATTTAATGTGTACTCCTAACCGTACTTTAGCTATATGCATAATACATACTAGCCTACATATTGACAATATAGTACAATTAGGTGTATGAAATTATTAATTTATTATAAAAACTGCATAACTAATTATGTAAATTGCTATATTATATTTCATCCGCATACCTCCAAATACTCGAAACGATTTAATTTAACAATAAATTCTCTACACTCGAGCACTCTACATAAACCTAATAATAATATTATAAATTTTATAGATATGTACGCGTATACCTATATATTATTATGGGTATCTATTTACCAAATACTATCGCCGTTCTTGTAACTTGTCATTTAATGAAGTTATAAAGGCATATATAAGTACAGTATACAAAAACACGTTTGAACATTGGTATAGAGAATACCTTAAATATTATACGTACTGTTATACCTAAACCCTTATCTTTTTTTAACTTGTCCTTTTTACACTTTACAACCCTTAAAGGCACGGACGCACGGTAGGGAGAAAGTTTTTGAAAATTGTGAATTTTAGCATTCACAAAAAGCATTCTCTTTTGAACATATTCTCACAATCATGGGTCCAATAAATTCAAAAAAGATCAAATCTTTATTGTATAAATTAACAATTTTCATGTTTGGTTTAATCGCTATACAAATATTTCTATATAAGGGGGATTTGAGCCCAAAATATTTGTATTCACTCAAAAGCGAAAAAATCCAGTCGATTCCGAAAACATCAGAAGAGAATTATTTTCATTGGCAAAAGGTCCCAGGAACAGTCAAGAAATTCTACGTTTAT
Source organism: Neelides folsomi (assembly GCA_034687125.1). Lineage (NCBI taxonomy): Eukaryota > Metazoa > Arthropoda > Collembola > Neelipleona > Neelidae > Neelides > Neelides folsomi. The sequence goes on from JAQGBZ010000620.1 coordinate 11,640, forward strand.
TCTGCATTTTATGATTCAAGACTAAAGTAAGTGTCATTAGTATCATTAGACATTACATTAATTTAAACTCATATTTAATTATTTGTAATATCTTTATATCTATAATAATTATTAATATCTTTCAGGGCAGTTCGAATAATCGCGGGTGGAAGCCGAAAAATCATTGAGAGAGTATTATGCAAATATTCATATGATGAAAATAGCAATAAAATTGACATCAAACCAACTGAAGGAAAAGTGAAAATAGTTGGCGAAAATCCAACAATGACTCACAGGTAAAAATATAAAATAAATGCCAATAAACCATTAAAATAAATAAAATTTAATAAAATTTATTAAAATCTCAATGTCTTTAAATGTAGGATTAAAATTTAATGTTTTATTTCCATTTTAGTTTCCTTTTCATTTTATGTGATTTGGACCCAACCGAAGATATTCCATCCTTTGTCTCAATAACAGGAATGTACAATGAAACTGATCTAAATGAAAATATCAACTTACTCAAAATAAATATTCCAAGAAAAGAACCAAAATATGAATTTGCTCTTTGTTTACAACCAATTTATGATTCGGATGAGGTTTTACGTTTTCTCGAATGGCTCGAATTCAATAGTGAAATGGGAGTTGAACATTTTACAATTTTTGATTATAAAATTGGGCCAAAACTGAGATGCGTTTTTAAGAATTATGGGGAAAATGTTTTATTCTTACCTTGGAAGCTTCCTTTTGTTTCCGACCAAGAAATGCGAAACGGAGGGCAACAAGCGGCTGAGAATCATTGCTTATATCAGTACAAAGGGCTGAGTAAATATGTTTTAAGTATTGATAAAGATGAAATGATTTTACCATATTTACAAGATAATTATCACGACCTTTTGAAATACCTTAATAGTTTATATCAAAATGCTTCTGAATATAAAATTAAGAATTCGTTATTTTTTCAATCGTGTCCGAATGATGAAACAAAAATTTCTATTCCGGAAGATCCACTGGCTGAGAAAATTGGGAATAAGTTGCTTTTGATTAAAAAAACAATTCGGAAAACAGAAATTTCAGATCATTATTTACAGTATGGTATTTTAAAAAATTAATTATGTTAATTTAATTAACTAATTATCTATATAACATTTTGGTTTACTTATTTAGCTTTAAGATGATTTACGACACTGAAAAAGTTATTGTAAAGGGAATTCACTATTCATTTGAAACTGTACCTGGATTTGCTGGAATTTCCTTAGTAAATCAATCAATAGCTTCTTTACATCATTATAGAGTTATTGGACAGTAAGTATTTGTATTGATTGATTTTATTTTATTTCGATGATTTAACTAATTTTGTAAATTTTATTTTTAGGCGATATAAAAATGATTATTGTATGAAATCACCTTCAGTAATTGATAGAATCGGACATAAATTTGGAAAAACTATTGCAATAAGAGTTGCCCAAAAGTTGAAAACTTTGGATGAAAAATGCAATTTAACATAATATTACAATTTTTGTTAATTTATATTTGATATAAGGTATATTTATTATTCAAATATTTGTAAGTGCTTACAAAAAATTAAATACATGTATAATATTCATGCAATCCGATTTTATTTTAATGGGGATGGTTCAACCGTTTACCAATCATTTCATAGAAGGCATTATTCTGGTATTGGAAAATTCCCCTCCATAATGAGTATTATGCATGTAACGATGAAATTATGCTAACTAGTTTTTATTTACTTGAGAATCTTTAACACCTAGTAAAATATTATCAAATCCAATTATATTTAAGAACATTATAAAAACCTAAAAATAATTTCCAATAGATAAATATTTTGATTGTAATTGTAATATATATATATATTAAACAAGTATAGGTACCTACAATTAAGAAAGGTATATTTGATCTATTTGCAGAATTTGCAAATTAAAAACTAAAATTCGTAATAAAAATCATTGGAAAGTCAGAATAAATATAAATGCTAATGCGCCATTGCCACTAATAATTAAAGTTAATTGGTTATGTACGAAATAGTGAATCCAATTTTCCGCCATTCCCTTTATCGTAGGATTACTATACGAATAATTCTGGTTGGGATTTTATTGATAATTTTATCTAAATTTGATTTTTCAAACCCTTTTTATAAAATTGAACTATCAATCATGACAGTAATAACAATTTAAATTAATTCAAATGTTAATTTGTTTACTCCAATTTGGCTATTTCGAAACGAATAGTTGATATACATAGGTAACAATGTATATTGATTTTGCGGGAAATTGGACTCGATAATTCGAAAATATCTATAAATAATCCAAATTATACATCCAGGATGAATTTCAAACGCTCCACTTGGCATAAAAATCAGTGCATATTATTTAATTATTAATCATTTAAACTCCTTTAGATCCAGACGTTTATGAGTATATCCTAAGTTTCCTAAGATTCTCAATAAAGATTCAAATCCTACACAAAATCGTGTTTCGTGATGTGCACAAAAACAAAAATTTTGTTAATTTCATTTTTTGTTATTTCTTCTCAAGCACATGAAAACTGTCCGAATGCTCCTCCACCTCGTAAAAATATTGATCCTGCTAACGTAAATAATTATAAAATTTCAAGATCAATTGCATGTATTTCTAAAAATTTATATTTAACCTGAATTATATTTTGTCACAAAATTTAGTACATGGGAACTTGGTATTTTATAAAATCTGGTCCCAATCACATTACATATCCAAATGATGAAGAATGTACGGAAGAGACATATACACAGCATCCTCACAATGACCATCTTATAGATTACGAATTTAAGTAAATTTTATAATTCAATTAATTACACAATTACATTAAGCACTAATAGTCGAGATTTTATATTTGATTTAAATAGACGTTTGAGATCAAATGTTTGGGAAGGAGGAAAAGGAATTGGAATTGTGAGAGATTTAGAAAACCCTGGAATTATTGACATTTATGATAATGAAAGTGAGAAAATAATAAACTTATAAATATAAATAATTAAAAATGGCATTGTTTTTAATTTCCTCTGAAATATTATTAATTAAGCAACAATAGATAACTTGACTTCACTAATGAATATTTTTTATACATTTAACTAAACGCAGGTATAATGCATCAACGCATTGTTGGAACTGATGGAAACAATTGGGCCATTTGGTATATTTGTGAAGAAATCCCAGATGTCACGGAACCTCACGAATATTACATGCTCACGAGCAGAAAGAGAGAAATAAATGAAAATGTAGAAGAAGCACTTACCAACATAATTGACGGGTTTGGAATTAAAATGGAGAATTTGGTCAAAAATAATCAAACTAATTGTGGTTCAGCAGAAATAAAATAACAAAGAAATGAATAAAAAATCTTATCTATATATCTATCTGTAGAATTCACATGTTAACTATTTAGCCAATGAAATTAGATGCACTTACTACTTATAATATACAACAAAGGGTTGATTGCCAATTCTAAATGTTTTAATTAACCTAATTCAAGCATAATCCTAATATTAACACAAAGTAAGAATTTGAGGCATTTACCTACACTGAATAATGAATTAATAAAAAAAACTTTATATTAAGTTTTCTTTATTAAATCGCCATTTACTATTGAAACATTTCGTTGCATTTTTTATTTTAATGTTTCTTAATTATCTGATCATAGATTTTAGATTAGTAATCTAAGATTACAAACCTGGAGGATGGGCATATATCCTACATATACATTTAAGCATCAGTATATCATGAGTTTCATTAGTAAACTATTTTTACCAATTAGTATTTATAATCGTTTGTATAAAACAAGACTATAATTGTAGGCATTTCCCGCGTAAAGCTAAAATACAAAGAGTATTTTAATAGCTTTGCCTTTATCTCAATTTCCCAATTAACGATTCTGGGAAAAATGTTTTAAATGGGTTTGAAAAGCATTAGTGAGGTTTTCTTAATTAATTGTTCTTATATCTCTCCAAATACTTATATAAAGAAAGACATGTGGGCCAAGTGTATTTCTCCCTATGTTCGAAGAAGGTTAGATATTAAGTGAAAAGGATTAAGGGATAGGTCCTGAGTAGTAAAATGTATTTATTGTCCTATTTTGAGAGGCATTGAAGAGGAAATGTTTTAACTGGTCCCTTTGAAATTACAAATGTCTCGTAAATTGAGTGAAGAGTTAATTGGGAGGGTCAGAGGATTTCTCGAGAACTGTTCCATGTACATTTGAACAGGTGGATGGACACCTGGAAGTCATTTCCAAATGATGTTGGGATTGAATCATGGAACTCGCCCTTAATCCCGCAACTCTCTCCAACACCCAAAGACTCCTAACTTGAATCTAACTCTAAGAGTGTTCCCATGGGAAATGACCGGCTGGGAATTGGGATTGACGTAGGTCCTGTCTTAATAATAATTCCTTATCGGGAGATTCCCTACAAGATCTTTATCCTCAACTACGCATATCTTAGCAACTTAGATTTACCTACTTATAACATTAAGTAGTTTTATGAATGTGAAGTTTGGTGAAGGAACTGTGTTGTTAGATTCACCTGTACTTATTCACCTGTCCTCGAGATTCTCATCTTTTCTTGCCAGACTCAGAGGAATCCCAGAGAACTCTCCACAAAATGCGCTTCCCTGAGCACAACAACAACAAACTTCGTCTTCCTTACAGGCCTTTTAGCAACAATTTACGTCTTGGCTAAGGGTGTGCAAATTCCCACTTGGATTCATCATCTGTTAAGACAATCTTAAAATCATCACAAATTCTCCTCAATATGCGTCATATGTGATTTTCAATCTTTTGGCCATTTTCACTTCCTTCTCAACTTTTGGATCTTTTTTAACAATAATATTACAAATATGCATTTACTCTTTAAATGTACCAAATATTCATAAATCATATTTCAAAACAGTACACTAAATTTTGTTTACCTCAAATATTATGAAAATTATGATGAATAATGTTTTTTATATTCTTAATCCTTGATATATGTACTTATATGCATACAATTAGAAGTTGTAGTTATAATCCAAATCTAATACATGTAGTAAATTTAATGTGGATTGAAAATTTCATTTGAAAGTTTATGTGGTAAAATATATTTTTGACTTTTGAGTTGGTTGAGATGAAAAGATGGAATTGAAAAAGGTAAAAAAAGTCAAGTTGTGAGATTTCTCTTTGGATGTTTTGATTCCTTGGTTGTGATCCGTTGGGCCAAGGGGGGAATCTTAAGGGTTAATTTCTCAATTAGGAAGGGGCAGGGTGGAAGACGGTAGCAGTGTATTCGTTGTTGTGTTCCAATCTCCACCACGATCGGATGATTAATCAATAGAAATTAGTGGGGGCGAGTGTTCCTCCCTACCCTACTTTTCCTCGGGAGAAAAAAGGAGTCTTCGCCTTGAACTGAGGTTCACCTGGGAATCGTGCCGGAGGGGCAGCTGCCGCAACAGGTGGGGAGGAGGAGCCTAATGACGTGAGACGAGGAGAGATTAAACTTATCTTCCCGAACAGCTATTATGAACCTCTCGTTTCCACATAAAAAAGAGGAGAATAAGGACCAGCTCCTGTGTTACTCACCTTCACAAATTGTGGTTTCAGACCGGGGGGAGTTCGGCTCCAGGACTCTCTTCCTCCGAATGCAAATGTGCGTAGGGCTCTTTCCATTCATTCACCAAGGTGTAGTAAAAGGCGCTCCCATTCATTCACTCGCCTATTCAAATCACTCCAACATCTCCCCATCATCACACCTCAAAAACCTAAACGAACAATTTAAAACTAAACTCACAATGACCATCTTACAATTCTGACTTTTCAAACTTTTCATTTTACTCAATATTCAGATTACAGAATCACAGTTTATATATACCTGTATGTATGTATATCTATACTTATAAGTACTACATACATACTAATTGTAAGTATTAAATTAGTGCTATTAAATAAAAGTCTTAATTTTCCTTAATATCTTTTTATCTTCAGAATTATTAATAATATTAATACTTCTGTTCTGTATATTATTTGATGTTGCATCTAGTAATGATCTAAATACTTAAAAGCAGAGGAATTCATTAAACTTGGGTAAATAAGAAAAATATGTATTGGTGAGACAAAATGAGGGAAAATTTGAAAATTTATGAAATATAATTTTTGACTTGTTGAGGAACTGTTTAGTTTAGATTGAGGCCCGTAAGGAAGGGCGATTATTAAGAAAGTCATTTGCATTCTCGTCAGGGAGCCTAAAAGTGGCCTTTCGACTCTTCCCACATCAATCCGATTCTTGTTCCTCCCCACATCCAGAGGTCCACATGGTGTGATTTAACATTGGAGTGATCCAAGGACTGATCCTATTTATTCTCCTGCTCACTCACTCTCTGTACTTGGGTTCGAAAGGGAGAATGGGGATGGGAAAAGGCTGAAATCCATCATTACGACTTCTTTTCCCTCGGAGGTGAAAAGTTGGCCGTTGTGGGAGCGAAGAAGATTCAGGCGATAAGGAGGGGAAGATGGATGGATTTCGGGAAGGGTCGAGGAGTGAAGTCCTCCTGTTTGTTTACGCGCCCTACAGGTGTTGTCCGTCCGGGGACATTTGGGTGCATCTTGGAGTCTTTGGTTGGAGATGAGCGCAGGTGGACTACCCGGGTCCACCTGCCGCCCTCCCCCCACACACACCTCCCATTCATTTCCCTAAACTGCTCCGCATCTCATTCACTTCCCTTCGACCCGACCCCTATTCATAGGCTGATAATGCAGGAAGAAGTTTATAACCTCCAGGTTGGATACCCAGAAAAGGCCACGAGGGAATAAATACAAAAAGGCGTACATGGGGCATGGATGGGAATCCATCAGGGCCCATACACATCCTTATGGTTCATCCTTCTGGTCCATCCTTATTTCCCTTATGGTCTCTCTGGGTTTGGTGAGTCTTCTGAGGTTCTAAGGGTATTATTACGAAGGGACTCCGTTATGGGGGTTGGGGTTGATTCTTTCGCCCCAATGGCCCGCCACAAAGACGGGGGATTTTGGGCCCAAACACCTTCACTTCCGCGAAGGGCAGGACAATGAAGAAGAAGCAAAAGGCAATTCGTCCACGCTCCCCCGAATCTCCAACAATTTATTTATTTCCCAATTCTCGATCATCGCGTTCAAATAATGAGTTCAGGCGAAAGGGTTCCCAGCCTTCACATCCATATGCTAATGGTGGGGAGTTGGAGCTACCTGGGATGGGGAAGATGAGGAGAAGGTTGCCTTGAGGGTCATTTGGGGTTGTCGGCGGGTCCCTTGGGGTGGGAGGTTCAGCCCCCCATCCCCTCCGCTCTACTACGCTCTCACCCCACTCATTCACGTTCCCAGTTTCATTGAGAAACACGAAAAAGTCGAACCTCAGTCAGTCACTCAACCGCCCTTCACGTGCACACGTTTCCCACTCATTTCCTTCTTTTCACTCTCATCCATACAAACCAAATAAAACCCTCTTGAACAAAACACACTTTAAATCTACCAATTTCAACTTCTTGAATTTCAACAACATTTGGCTGAATTTAAAGCTGAGAAGGGCCGGGAAATTGAACTTTTCAAAGACTTTCACAAAGTGAGTGAGTTTGTGTGTTTTTGAAATAATGAACCCATGATGATGAGTTTGTGTGGACCCTTGGGCCGGTGGGAGTTGTTTTGGGCCTTCGCCCTCTTGGCCATCCCACAACTCTCTTCATCCTTCAATATCGGTGGCTGGACGAGGACTCTCTATGCAAACGGGGTAACTTTACATTCGAGTTTCACAACATTGCAGAGAACTTAAAGTCGAATCACTCTCATAGATATAACAGCTATATACATAATACCTTTACTTTCTTATATGTATCTTAAACTAGGATATACTACAGGTAAATGTACACTGTACTGTGGAAAATACTCTAGTATATTAAGTGTATTAAGTATATAGATTCTCGTATAATGAACTTATAAGTTCATATAATGTAGTATAGGTGTGTGGTTTTAATGTATAACAACTTGAAATCTTTATAAGCTTCTTATTGAATTCATTGAAATGCATAGAACCTCTGTGGAGAAACCCCTCTGTACTTATAAGGAGTTTAAGCATGGAGAGATTTAGTTTATTTTATATATGAAAGTGAGCATAGGAGGCTTAAGAGGTTCTTTGGATTGTCTGCAGACCCACGTTGTTTCATTCATTCTCTCAATGAATGACATTCCTTACTCTTTTTACTAGTTGGACGAGGAGAGTTTGCCGGAGTGCGGGAAGTACGCGGTTTGCAACAAGGTGGACGTCTATGATAAACCCTGGGTTGAAAAACAATGTCGGTGTCCTCCGCAGACACCGCAATGCTCAACTTCACTCGCTCCAAACGATGGACATACAATTACTGACAAAACTCGTCATTATAAAGTAAGAAAATTAACAATAATTGATTAATTTTTTAAAGATTTTCACTTTTTTTTCATATTTTTCAAAATTTAGTTTTTTTCACATTTGTTCTAAATTTAATTTCAATTTTGGTAGGTTTTGGTAATACAATAAGATAATATTTGTAGAATTATGTTATTGGATTTTAGAACACTTTGTATTTGTACATTTAGTAATTGTAAGGTTTTCTTTTAGCTCTGTGAGTCGGTGAGAAAATTGCCCAAGTGCAGATATTTCCGAGATATCACCTGGACGATATTCACTAAAGGTGACAATTTGACGGAGCAAGTAGTCAATTGCCAGTGCCCAAAAAACTCCGTTGCTTACATGATCAAGCGACAGGCTTACTCAATTGATGACAATGAAGTGGGATTTAAATACTCTTTTGCTTGTACACCCCAAAGTGTAAGAAACCATTATTCCATATCAATGATTTAAATAATATTTTACATACCATATACATATAGTATAATGAATTTTATACACATACCACATTCACATAATATTAGAATACAATATGTATAAAAGTATATTAATGTTGAATTATTGATCAAGAATGAAAATTAATAATAAAAATGTTTTATTGCAGAGGATTTTATGTCACCGGAAAGAACCCTGCCGTTTATTTACAGTGAAAAGACGCGGGAGTGTGACGGATGTGAACTCGAGCGGATTGTGCCAATGCCCAAGCGGTTTCACGTGTCCGTCCCATCACTCCGATCCTGGCGTGATCTCGGGGAAGTTTTATCCCGATAACATGATAAGGACATATTCCGGCTACTGCAATTGATCCAAGTGGTTGTAATAATAATATTCCTATCGGAGATAACTCCTTGTTGACTCTCCTCAACGGACTCATTCTTCTTTAGTCAGCCCCCTTCCCAATTCATCTATTTGACTAATCTACTTTCCCAATGTTGATTCGCTCTTCGTTCCTACTCACATATTTGTACTTGTGACAATCGACCCCAAGACTATCAACCCCCAGTGGATTGTAAATATAAATATATACTTAAAATACTTATATATGGAATATTGTACATATTAGATATTATTATACATATATATCTTATATATTAGATAGATCTATGGTAGATAAATTTATATATGGTAGAATTTTCTATTACAATCTATTCGACCAAAAAATCTCTGTAGGTAAAATTTTTTTTACACTTCTCAAAAGAGTGCTGTAAAGTGGATGAATTGGATTATACTAGAAATAGATATAGATAATATTTCCTACCTACATATTTAAACTTTTTTAAATGAATGGATTTCTATTATTAGGATACGACATTTAAAGTACTCAAACATTCTCCGTTTATGTATACAACAAATATAATAAAAATACCAATTTTCCAATTTTAAATACATGAGATAGAGTGACATGGACGGAATATGTATATTTAAAATGTATTCAAAATGTAAAGAAAAAGAGAAACTTGTAAATTTTATTCATAAAACTAATGAGATTTTTAAAAGAATATTATTACACATGTAAGACTTTTCATGTATGAAAACGACTCTAAATGAATTGAAACAATAATTATTGTAATATTATGTTAACGTATTGTATTATTTTAACATATATTGTTATATGTAATTAAGAGTAATATCAGAATATATTACAGGTCTTCATTGTTGAATGTTTTGTACTTGGAAGAACTTGTGAATGAAATGTATATTATTACAATAGCTTAAAAAGTGGTCAAAAGAAAATAAGACAATCCCAGCAGCAGCTTTATAAAGTACGTGACATTGAAAAAAAGTGATGAAGAAGAATTCCTCAATAAAAAGTAATAATAATCACATAATCACTCAATTTCTTTCATTGAGAAAGTCTCATTCATTCATCTTCTCCTCTCATCATCACGCATTCCCAATTATGCAAAGTAACCTCGTTGCGAAAATTAGGTGGGGTGAATTTTAATATTCTCCTTTAATTCGTCGTGGTCGTAGTTTGATCATAATGACTTTGATTAGCCCACTCGGCCACTCCCCCTATTTAATTTTATACGCACCTGGGCGAAGGGAGCAGCTGTAGTCCTACGCGAAGAAAAGAGGTATAATAATCCAACACTCCTTAATTCCGCGCAAAAAACATTTTCCACCTTCGAAGAAAGATTAGGAGTCTCCTTCAGCTCCATTCACATTCCCATTGAGACCAACCCATTCATTGAGAGAATGAATGAAACGAAGGCCTTTCTCACAACACTCACAAGAAAACAACCGGAGAGATTGAAGGTCCCAAGACTCATCAATTCACACACTCATTCATCCAAATCAAATAATCAAATCATGTTGGATCAATGAAATAAATACAAAATTGTTCAAATTTATATATAATAAACTAATATACTAGGTACGAATATTTATTAAAGAAAATTAAACTATGAACATTGTCAAAAAATCTGAAACTACGTATGGTATGTAGCAGGGCATGGGTAAACAAAGAGCCAAATTAACTAAATTAATCTAAATTAAATCATTTATTATTTTATGTCATATTTTATTAAGAAAGAGGAGTACAGATAGTTCATATATTCAATGCTCGAATCATATTATGTTATTTATAAGATCGTCCAGGATTAACTGATTGTGAGTTTTTCGATCATTCATAATTTTTTAATTTGTGATGATCATTTGCATATGAAACAAATAGTACAACTAGAAAAATAATCTTAAATTGTGATTTGAGCAATATTTGCATCATTCAATCGAAATAAAACTGATTGTGAGCCAATTTGAAAAACTATACAGATTAATAATTATAAAATTATACTTTGGATCGTTGTATTTTTTCTTGGGAATTTCAAATTCAGATTCATTAGAAGTAAAATAGATACCTAATAATTACATAGTTGTAGGACTTTATAAATTTGAAATTAACATTCTTGAATATTTACTATCGAATCAGTAATTTTATAAATAATATTAATTTAATTTTTAGGCTATTCGTAATACCATAGTTCTTATGGATGTTTTGTGCCCCATTCTACTTTGTACATAGATTAATTAATGTAACCTTATTAAATGCATTCTAAAATTAAAATTATGTAAACATATGTCCAAAAATGAAATAAAGATAATAATAATAATTTTATGTTAAATTACTTAATGTGAATTATTTTATTCTATTTTCTATTACATTAAATAAAATTTATAAAATAAGCAATTTAACTTTTGAGTAAGACTAATTAATTTGAAGCTGATAGGTGATACAGCTTAAACATAATCATCTAAATAGCTAGAATCACTTGTCTCATCCAATGATTAAAATAAATCATTTTTCAAGTGTATCAATAGATAATGAATACGAATTTCAAAACATGCAGAAATATATTTTGTATATAAATATAAATTCTACATGAAAATTTTATGATTATATGAATTATATTGCAATTTAAATTATTGAAAAAAACAATCAATTATATTTTTATCATTTATCAGTCTCCTTTTTAATTTTAAATTTTAATAAATAATATGATGAAATTCACAATTGAACTCCAAATTATAAAAAGGATCAAAGAGAGCTATTCATACCCTATTAAATCTAACGACTTATAACAATTTTTTATACATTGTGTATTTTATAAACGATATTCATGTAGTAACGAATAATCGGCTGGGATTTACAATACCAGCACACCATGGTTTTTCATGGTGCATGGAAGTGTAAATCAAACCTAGTACATAAAATGAAATTAAAATTAAGTATACAAAATTTCATATTTTACTTATGCAAGTAATTAAAATACATTTTTATAAAATGGTAAGTAAAATAAGCCACCCCACTATAATTTAAAATAAATAATAAAAGTTGTTTATTAAAATTACTATCAATGATTAATGAACAATTAATGCAACAATAATATATTGTTTGAGATTAATTGTAAAGTGGCTTTTTTAGTGGTGATAATAATTTAATATAAATACAATACAATTTCGACTAAAATATTAGAACATAAAATCTAAATTATATATTCTTCAACCTTCGTATACACCTGCATATTTCAGTTAATAAAATAAATGATGCAAATTGTTTTATAACAAAGCAGTTATTTACAAATTTATCAATATAATAATTGTTTCGGCTGGTTTTCCCTACTTCCAAGTCCAATTCCCAAATGCGAAAATGAACAGTGAAAATGAAAAGGTCAGCGAGGTCAACTGGGGAAAACGGAGAAAAGGAACGTTTATTTTGAGAGAAAAAATGGAGGTCCGATTCGGACAAAATACAATGACAGAATGATCACAAATTATTTTTAACTTTAAACGAAAACTCGTTACTTAATTCCTGACATAATACATTACACTTTAAACACGACACTACACTAATAATAATAATGGTTCATTTATTCAATTAGTATAGGTATAGAGGGCCTATCTATAGAGGACCTATTATCAAAATATTATGTAGCTAGATTTTTAATGCAAGCAGGAAAGAAAATAAGAATGTATCCATAACATTTTTATACGCCCTCGTAATATGGAATGGTATATGGATGTCTTTGACTACGTGTGCAATACATATTGTATGTGTACCACAATTAGTGTTTTTCCATTTATAAATGTAATTTATATAATCAAGCATTAATTTTTTTATATTTTAACATTACCTCACTTACAACGATTAAAATTTAACAACTAATTATTTAGAAAGGGTTATTTGTATGCAAAAACACTTATTATGACAATTAATGTTTTCATACCTATTAATATTACTAATGTGAAATATGTTGCTAATTTACAGGAATATTAGCGTTTTATCAAGATAAAATTATTAATTAGTATAACATTCTTAAAGTCAAAAATGTTTGTAATTATCGCACAAATATTAGGAAGGACTGCAATTAAATTACAATAGTATAAGGTTAAAATAATCAATTACGAATAATTTATTTTAATTTTAAAATCAAAAATATATCATATTAGCCCTAATTTTTATAATCTATACATTTACTATCTAATCAACAAAACCATTTTCTCTTTAACCTGCATGATTTAAATGGAAAACCCATCAAATAAATTAAACATGGATTTTTCATTAACCAGAGAAAAAAACATGAACACAGGAGAGAAAACAACGATCTCAATTTACAATAATTACTTGTCACTTTTTAAATACGTTGGTCTATGCCCATTTAAAATAACATGTAATAAAAATAACGAGAACATTGTTGAAAGAATTGGAATTTATAATACTGAGATATTTCATTGGATTAACAAAATTGCTTTAATAAATTGCTTTGTTATTACGATGTTTATCACTTTCAATGTAATTTATTATGGCGTTACTGGGAAATCGACTGGTTTAGTTACTGTGACTTGTGTCACATATTTCTGCTACACGTATTTAACACTTTATTTTTCTTTCATTTTCTATTCAAAGAAAACTGAAATCGTCACATTCATGAATTTATGGTTAAAAATTGATAGAGAAATTCTTGATGGTAAGACGTGCATTATATTTAATTGCAATTAAATTTTAGCAAATTTTTATCAAATGTACGCTATAGCTGCACCTTATATTTTTATAATTTGCCTAATGTTTAATATTTAGATTTTGAAGAAAGCAAAAATTTTAGCGAAAATAGAATCTTACATATAAGAAAACAGTTTTATATGATTAGATTTGTTACAATTTTATTTTCCTTATGTATTTGTTTTACATCAATTATCAATTTTTTAAACACATCCCATTATCCAATTTATATTTCTTCTTTAATTCAAACTAATTCAAATGCAATTACTTTCCTATTGTGTGCATATCACACACTTTTCAATTTTAATATTACATGCGTGCTTTTTCAAATTGAAATTATTTTTTATATATTTTCTGAAAGTATGAGTTTCCTCCTTGGTGTTATAACACCAAACAATTCAAAAAATCCAATCTATGATGAAGAAAAATGCGAAATATCATTACCAACTAAAATTTTTAAAAAGTTAAATAAGATGG
>JAQGBZ010000621.1:0-25923 GCA_034687125.1 Neelides folsomi
ATATTATTGTTCATTTTGATATATTACTCTTTAAATAAAAGTTTAGTTTTTTAAAAATCAAAATTTAAAGTCGGACACTTTATAGGCCCCCCCCCCCCAGTATTGTTTTATAATAATATAATATGTATTATATAATGCTTTACATAACATTCTATGATTTAGGCAATGTAGGGAAAGATGCTCTCGATGATATTGATAATGAAAGGACTCGTGGTCCTGTACAATCTACCAGAGTTTGGGCCAAAAGCCACGGTTATAACACTGAAAAGCTTTTCCAAAAGTTCTTTTGTGACGATATCAAATATTTGCTCTCAATGGAGAATTTGTGGGAAAAGCGTCGTCCCCCAACTCCCCTTGAAAGAGACAATCTTCCGGATGCAGGTATGTTTCAGGTCATGCAAAGTATTGTCGGCTCAACTTTTTTAAACTATTTTTATAATATCAGTTCCAGGGAGCAGCAATGGACCACAAAATGGGTCTTCTGGTTTGAAAGATCAGAGAATTTGGAGCATTGTTGAATGCGCTGAAGTTTTTGAGCGAGCAACTGGAGAGCTCATGGAAAGAATGAAGAAAAACGTAATTAATCTTGGAATTTGCAATTTTATACATCTTACGAAATTGATTTAAAATAAATGATTTTTAAGGACACTGGTGACGAAGATGAGGTTATCATTTGGGATAAAGACGACGATGCGGCAATGGATTTTGTTACTGCTTGTGCAAATATCCGAAGCTTCATTTTTGACATTCAGCAAAAGAGCCGATTTGATATCAAATGTAATTTTTTTTAAAAAAAATGCTAAAACTTCTTCAAACATTATACCTTACATAAAAGTATAATTAAACATTTTTAATTTAGTTGAAATTATAAAATATTATATAATTTTACAGCAATGGCAGGAAACATAATTCCAGCTATAGCCTCAACAAACGCAATCGTCGCCGGACTTATTGTTCTTCAAGCATTCAAAATTATGAAGAAAGAGTTTGAAAAGTGCAAAACTGTAAGTCACCTTTAATATGAATACATGCCAACCTAAATATCTGATATTTGAATTTGAATTTTTTTTACTATAAATTGATTGTAATAAACAACATTTATTTTAGATATTTGTCAGCGAATTTGTAAATGTGAGGAAGCAATTGTTTGCAACAGAGGACCTGAGGGCCCCGAATCCAAAATGCTATGTTTGTACTGAGAGACCTGAGGTAAATTGTCGATTTTTTATAATTTTGCTACTCAATATATTATTATAAGGGGATTTAAGGTTTAATGTTTCTTTGAATTTTAATTAGTTGGTAGTGAAGTGCGATTTAGAAGTAATGACAGTCAGTATGCTTGGAGAGAAAGTATTGAAAAAAGAACTGTGCATGGTCGCACCTGATGTAGAAATTGATGATGGGAAAGGAACGATCCTTATTTCTTCTGAACCGGGCGAAACTGATGATATTGCCGACAAGATGCTTAAGGTAAGAATTTAATCTTTAAAATCTATCTCAACTTGGATAATATACATGCACCATTTTATTTGTAGTTGAGTTAATATTTAATTAACATCATTAGGATTTTGGAATTACGAATGGATCTCGAATGAAGTGCGACGACTTTCTTCAGAATTATACTCTCAATCTCACGATTCTTTCAATGTCAGAAGATTCAAAGTCTCGTGAAACTACTGCTCCTTTTGTTATTCTTGGTGATCCATCAAAAATTAATTCAATGAAAGAAAAGGCCACTAAAGCAGAAAATGGGACAGAGGAGAAAGATAAAGAAACCACTAATGGTTAGTATATAAGTATATAATATTTATCTTTAAGCAGTATTTGTAAATATGAAATATAATATGTAAAGGTATTTAATTTTAACATATTGAAATGAATAAAATGCTATGTTCTTGTCCGAAAAAAAATTTTAACTCATTTTTAGATGAGACAAACAAAATGGATGTGAGCTTTGTCGAAGAAGAGGAAGATTTGATTCTGATTGAAGAAGAATCCGAAGTAAGTTTTGTTGGGAAGAGTTTGGCTCCAGCTGCAGACACACCAACGAAACGTCCACGAACTGAGGAAGAAGAAATCATTCTTCCTGCTAAGAAGAGGAAAGTTGTGGAGTTGACCGAAGAAGTCAATGTCATGGAGGTCATCGACATCGATTGATTTGTCAACTTATCATATGAAACTTTTATTAAATGAGATTGTATCCTATTAGTTAAGTTTACCGAGTTTACCTAAGTATCAATTTTTTTGAATATCAATGTATGAATATCTTCGTTCTATTAATTTTTAATATGGATTACTTATTTAGAGTACTTACGTTAGTTAGTTATATTTTAATAATTAACTTATAGAATTCATTTTAGAACCCATTTCTAGAATTTATACCAAATTTATATAAAATTTACATTACTAGGCTAGCAATGTGTCGATAGTTCCATTCTGTCTTTAAATATTATTGACTAATACTATCTTCGATTGGTTTAGATTTATTAATTGATGTCTGCTCTAACGCAAGTGATTTTTATAAAGCTTGTGCATTTTGTTTCCTAATGTAATTTTTCTATTATATCAGTATATATAATTAAACGATTTTTAAACCTACTTCTATGACTTGTAAAGTGATTGAAAGTTAATTTGATGTTTATTAAATCAACCTTGTTAGATTTAACAATTTAACAAGTTAATTTATTCACAGATGGATATATTTAAGAAATTATAAACATTTTAAAAAATAAAGAATGAAAAAATTATTTGTTTTTCTTCTTTCCCTTTTTCCCAGTGGCTTGTTGGGGTTGAGCTTGGTCCTTTTGTGGGGCCATTCTTGATTTAAGCTTCGGAATCATTTCAGCTGTATACATGAACAGAGAGTCCCCTGTTTTAAGAATAGAAGTCATATTAATTAAGTATTCATTATAAATATTATATTTTAAATCTGACATGGCATAGACATAATTGTAATGCTTATCATTATCATCTAATAGTTAATATAGTACTTGTTGGAAACTTGTCGTTAATGGGTCTTCCATCCTCATTCTTTAAATTTACACGAATCCTTCCACGGAATTGAACCTCGTTTGATCTTTCTCGAGAATAGGCTTTGTTCTCAACCCCAATGGTTAACCCTGTTGCTGCTAAAACGTCTCTGAGCTCTTGGCAGCTTGGATTCTCAACAGCCTAATAAAAGCCAATAAAATATATTTTTATATTTCATTTTATCAAAATAGTTTCATTAATACAAAAATATTACAATTAATATTTACCTTGTCTAAGGGAATTCTTCGACCTTGTGCCCGAGTTTTGCACTTGTTTATGTAAGCCGGGTAAATGCAAACCCATCTGAAATAAGAAAATAATTTAATTTAACCCGTATTTAAAGATGTGGATAGTGAAAAAATTATGAAGTAGATAAGATCAATGATTATACAAATTATATAATATTTATAAACCTCTCTTTATCTGTATGAGATTTTGTCGAAATCCAATCCGATGCCATTGTAGGTTTATGCATCTTGATGAAAAGAAGAAAAGATTGCTTTTCTTTAGTTTAAAAAGTTTAAATAATAAGTGTTCTTTTAAAGTCAATTAAGAAAAAGCATATGGCATATTTGAAATTGCGATCGGGATAGCCGTCAGCAATCAGAAGAACCAGAATATGGAGGCACAAAAGAGGTGAATTTGAAATGTTCAAGCGCCTGTAATGGGAATAAGCATGTTCGAGTTCATTCTTCTTTATGAATCAAAATTTTAGTCACTTTTTATAATTATTTAACTTCAATAACAAAATGAGTCACTTATTAAGACTGAATTGGAATATTTTAAAGCTTACTTTAAGAAATCATAAAAGTGATTTAATTGTTAGTTCAAACTTTAAGTGTAATTTATGTGGTCTTCATAGAATGGTTCAAGGTATTCAATTATTACAAATGCAAAATAAATAATAAATTATACATAACGTTAATATAGCACACTTTTGATTCATTCCTGTCAATTAATTATGTTTAACAATTGTCATTTTTGCATTATTTTGTAGGACTGCCATTTTATAAAAGAGAATTTTCAACTATCTACACATATTCATTTTCACCACCATCAAATAAAGGAAAAACAAAGAAAAAGAGGCCCAAGAAAACTTTTACTGAAGTTATTGAAGGTACATTTATAGTTAAATGATGGTGAAATTTTAGTAAATATAATAAAACTTACTATCTATAAAGAATAACATTTATTTTTATATGTAGTTTCGACGGACAAGCCAATAAGTGAAACAAAGCAGTCATTAAATCGAGTCAAAGCAAATAATTTTCATGAAGCTCTTATTTCGAACGAGATATCTCAGGATTCTTCTATTATATCCAATTTAACTAATGTTTCTCAACGAATGTTGCAATTTAAACAAGAATACGATCATGAATTGTTCGATACTACTTTTGAATTTAAAGGATTTCAACCTGAAGAATTAGCTTTAAAATCAATGTCTGAAAAGAATGAAAAGGGGCTACCTAACAATTTGGATGTTGCTCATCCGTTCATTGGTCCAAACGAATTTAATGAAAGTGAATTTCATGAAGAAATTCAGGAGCCAGAATTTCTAGTTCATTCGATTCAGACCAAAGGATCAACTAAATCTTCCAAAAGGTCTAAAAAAGTCAAATTGAAACTGGAAGACGAAGAAGATTTGACTAGAATTAAAAAGTCTGATTTAGATAAAAAAGCAAAAGAAACGAGTATGAATAAAAGTTTAGAAGCTTTTGTTGAACTCTTGGCGTCGACAGGATCTGCTGAAAGAGGATTAAATACATTAAATTATTATCGCTATCGACAGACCCAGCCTAATTCTAATTCAAAAATCAAAACGACTACTCCATATGAATATATTTTGCATGGATTTGCTGCAAAGGTATCTTATTTCAATTCATCGAGAAGCTTATTTTAGTAAATTTTAAAAATGATCATACCTAATCTTTATTTTTTAATTTTTTAGGCTGATATAAAATCTGTCAACGAAGTTTTACGTCTGATGGCCGAAGACAAACTAAAACCTTCATGTCAAGCCTTTTCTGCTAAAATTGAATGTTTTGGGCGATTACTTTTCCAGAACCCTCATATCAATTATGATCATGATATCAAAAGCACTATTGAAAAATTACAAGAAAATGTAATCAAAATAATTTATTTTTACGTTGTATTTTCATATATTAAGATATTCTTAATCATTTAATCTTTTTATGAAAGTTTTTTCTGGATAATTTGTTCGACCGTTGCGTTTACATAAAGGATCAAAGAGAAATGATTTTATCAGCCATTACTCGCATATTTCCTAATTATGTTCCTCAAATTACTCCTCCTAAGCAAGGTTATTCGACTCCTCTTCTGAAGAATTTTTCTAATCATAAGGTTTGTAACAGTTTTTTTAACATAAAATCATTGAATTTTAGCAAATTAATTGTATCTAACAATTAACAAAAATAATAATAAATTAAGTAAAAAAATTCTTTTTATCTTGATATGTAATAGAATCGCGCTCAAAATAGAAGTTCAGAAGCAAAAAATTTACTGAGTCTTGAAGAACTTAAGTTGCTCACAAAAGAACAATTTGAAATCGAACTTCATGGGAGTATAACGATTAAATCAATAGAAAAGAAAGATATGGGGACAGACATTGATCATTACGTAAGTAATTTACAGGCTTATTGTTAGATAACAAAAGTAGTTAATCTTACAACACAACGTGGATTACATAACGTTGCTAAAAGTTTAAGAGTATTCGAAAATAAGAATCGGAGCGAATTTCGTATTTTTAATAATATAAAATTGACAGTTATTAGATTAGTGTTTAAATAAATATTCTATGAAACTTTTGTAGAGGGACTTACTGAGGAAAGCAGAAGAAGGATGGGGAAATGCTGTTAAGGAATCTTTACGTCGGAATCTTAATTCTTTATATAATCTGGCCAAGAAAAATCGAGTTCTGAAAGCTGTGAATTTAAATCCATTTATTGCCATTCTTCCTCCCGACGAATACAAAAATATAATAATCGAAGTAATTATATAAAATCCATTGATTATTTTTTTAGCAATAACATTATAATCATGAAATTTTATTATTCAATAGGAAATACGGAAGTTGGCCGAAGGGTCTGAAACTTACAGTCCATCAATTGTTCAATTACATCGGGAATTAGGAGCACAAATACTTCGTCGTTATCAAATTCAAGCAAAGAAAGATTCGGGGATTTTGGAAAAAGTTAAAGGACTATATACTGATTATTCTAAATGGTATTTGGAAACGGATGAGTTTGCGAGGAACCCTAGGCAAAAATGGCAGGAGCTTATTTTTTCTAATGATTACACTGGACCACATGTGGTAAGATCTAAGATAATTTCACAAGAAAAAACTTTTTCGATTTTAGCTAATGGAGAAGATGAGAAGAAGATCAAATCACGATTTTAAAATTATTTTGCATTTTTATAGGATGTTGAGGAAAAGTCTTGGCCTGGAACTATTTTAATTTCTTTGGGAAATTTCTTTTACAACATTATAATGAGGGATATTAAAATAGATGCTAATATCATGAAGAAAAATGCCAAACCGTAAGTAAATTATCGATGTTATTATTAAATTGCATTTAAAGTTGATTTTTAATGTTTTAATTTATATTTCAGTCAAATTGTTCCAGCATTTTATAGTATTTTTCGAATGCAAGGGGTTCAATTGAAAGAAGAAATCAAACCCCATCCTGCTCTCGTTAAGCTCATAATGGCAGCTTCCAGAGATGAATTGAATTTTGAGTCACAGTTGGTCCCTATGATTTGCCCTCCACTTCCTTGGGCTTCTATTAGAACAGGGGGTTATTTACTTTCAGCTGCTAAAATTGTCAGGTAAAGATGAATCGATTTTATATTTAATCGAATCATTCAATAATATTCTATATTATTAGTTGTAAAATAATAAATACTTTATAAGTAATACCATATAATATTATTAGGCTTCCGTTCCAAGCTTACCAGCAGCAACATCGATTAGAAAATAGTAATTCTCAAGACTTGTACCCAGCCTTAGATGCTTTGAATCAACTCGGAACCATCCCATGGAAAGTCAACGAAAAAGTTTTAGATATCGTGATTCAAGTTTTTAATGATAAGGGAAACGAACGTTTAGGAATTTCACCTCCTCCATCTGAATGCCCTCCATTACCTTCCATAAGCCCCGAAATGACCAAAGAAGAGAGATTTGTCGCCGCCAAAGAAAGACTTACTCTTAAAAGGAAAAGATCAGAAATGTATAGTTTGTGGTGTGATGCGCTCTATAAATTCTCATTAGCAAATTACGTAAGTCGTGAATTTTTACAAGCTTTAATTTCCTCAATAAATCTTTTTAATATAAAATATTATTAAAAATGTAATTGAATTATAGTAATTACAAATGTAATACATGTGTTTGTTTAGTTTCGTGGGAAGATTTTTTGGCTTCCTCATAATATGGATTTTCGGGGACGAGTTTATCCTTGTCCACCACATTTGAATCACATTGCTGCTGACGCTGGTCGATCCCTTTTGGTATTTGCTCAAGGGAAACCTCTTGGTCCGAATGGATTAAAATGGCTTAAGGTAAATTAACGATTTGTTAAACTTTAAATTTTAATCAAATATCTTTTTCTTCCTGAATTCTTATATCTTTATTGAATTTTTAGACTCATTTAATCAATTTAACCGGACTGAAGAAAAGGGATTCTTTAGAAGATCGTGTCAAATATGCTGATACGATTATTGATGAAATATTTGATTCGGCAGATAATCCGTTAAATGTAAAGTGTACTATTTAACAATTAAATAAATTGATGCTATTTTATATTACCGATATATATATATATATATATATTAAGCTTATATTGAAATGAATCTAATAGGGAAATAAATGGTGGCAAAAATCCGAAGAACCTTGGCAAACCCTCGCTTGTTGTTTTGAAATCGCTGCTGCAATACGAAGTGGAAATCCTGAAGAATACATTTGCCATTTTCCTGTTCATCAAGATGGGAGTTGCAATGGACTTCAACATTATGCTGCCTTGGGAAGAGATCAATCCGGTGCTGAGAGCGTTAATTTGGCCCCTTCTAAGACTCCACAAGACGTTTATTCAGCTGTGGCGGCTCTCGTGGAGAAGTTGAGAGTAAAAGACGCAGAAAATGGGATTAAAATTGCTCAAGCTCTGGAAGGGCACATTAAAAGAAAAGTTATTAAGCAAACAGTAATGACAACTGTTTATGGTGTTACCCGCTACGGTGCAAGACAACAAATTGCTAAACAGCTCAAAGGTAAGATAATTACTGTAATAATATTAACAATTCATTTTGTAATCATTGAATTATTCTTCATAGACTTGGACGATTTTCCAAAAGAATTTGTATGGAGTGGTTCCATGTATTTGGTATCAAAAACCTTTGAAAGTCTCAGAGAAATGTTTACTTCTACTAGGAATATTCAGGTAATAATTGGTTTATTACGTTAAATATTACCTAAATGGAGACAAGTTGTATTTACATTATTTACAATGAGTGATCTACCTTTTAAAAATATTCATATTAAGCATATTTTGTTATTTATTAATTAGGATTGGTTTACGGAAGCTGCTAAACAAATATCGGGAGTTTCTGGTCAAAATGTAGAATGGGTAACACCTCTTGGTCTTCCCGTTGTTCAGCCCTATCTCCGTCCATTTAGAAAATGCGTCGATTATTCAAATCCACTCAAGATTTCTGAAATACAATATAATGACATGTTCGAGTAAGTTTATAATTTAATAGTAAGTAGGTTTATAAGATTTTTCAGAATTAAATACTTAAATTCTAATGTGTTTTATGTTATAAACAGTCGACCAAATGTAATGAAGCAAAAGAATGCATTTCCTCCCAACTACATTCACTCACTTGACAGCAGCCACATGATGTTGACTTCTCTTTATTGTCAGAAGGCCAACATAACATTTGTTTCTGTTCATGATTGTTTTTGGACTCATCCTCAAAGTGTGGAAATAATGAACAAGGTAATACTTAGTTAATAAATTGTCTAACAAACTTTAACATAAAATAAACTAACTGTCTATTTAAATATCGAAAAAATGATTGTTATTTTGATTATTAATTTAAACTGACGATAAGAAACATTACAAGATGATGTTTTATAGGATCATAAAATGATACGGTTACTTGCTTATTAGGTTTGTCGGGAACAATTTGTGGCGTTACACTCGCAGCCTCTTTTAGAAGAACTATCGGATTTTCTAGTCAATAGATATAGCTATAAGGAAAAGTAAGACATTTTCACTAAAAAAAGATAATAAAGATAATAAGATAATCGTAATTTTTATTGATGTTGCAAATAATTTAATGTGCAAGTAAAATGAGATTTACTTAAAATGAACTTTTAATTATTTACAGAGATTTTTCTAAAGATGGGTCTATTCTTGATATTACCAAATCGAAATTGAACAAAGTTTTGCGCACCGTTCCTCCTAAAGGCGATTTCAAACTTGAAAGTGTTTTAGATTCTGTTTACTTTTTTAGCTAACAAGTTTAACTTTATTCATTACAAAGCAAGTTAGACTTATTCTTTAGTTCTTTCAATAGAGTATAAGTAAATGCTTTACTTAATCTTATTCATTTTACACATGTATGACTATGACTTAAGACTTATGATTTTATGACTATTGAGCAATTGATTTTTACATTAAATAAAACATTTAATTACCCGTAATGTCAGATACTTTATTGTAGTTTTCTCGTTTTATGCTATTACTTAAAGTTTTATAGTTTGCTTTTTTGTATTTGATCATAGAAAACTTGGAAAATATATTAATATTTATATTGTATTTACATAACGTAAAGCAATCTTGATGAATAAATACCTGTTCCATCTTGCATTTAGAATAAAGGAAATGAAGTTTTTATTATTGATAATAAACACTTTTATTTTTTATTTATATTATAACAATATCTTTAAAATTGAATTGGTATATTTGAGAAAATATACGGGTTACAAAAGATGAATATGTTATGATGGAAGAGTCTAAATTATAAGAAAACTTGAGTAATGACACCAGCTGCAATTGTAATGCCAGCCGATCTCAAAGTAAATCGTCCCAATTCTTTCACATCTCTGAAAGTGGAAAAATATTACATTGTAATTTTTGTAATGCAAAGATGATATTGTTAATTGTCAATTAAATTACTTGAACTCTTCGAGACAAATTGGTTTAAGAGTTGAAAGTTCGACAATCCCGTTGGTCGATTTCGGAAGGCACCTTGGTTTGGATTTCACAACTTCTCCTGTTCCTTTATTTAATTGACTAATTAGCTTCTTGAGAACAACTTGTTCAGCCATTGCTCCAATGTGCATCACACCAGTGAAGCCTTTCATTAGGGGAATAGCCATTGCTTCAAAAGTCACAACCCTTGCGGCGAATCTTTTTGCAACTTTACAAGGAAATGATGGATCGCTTAGCACAAAGCCAACTGAGACGCTTCCGGAATCGCTCATTCCTTGTAAATTTATTAGCACAGGGTCTCCTGCAAACGCTGTTGTTCCAGGTTCCTCAAGAGTAATGCCTTTGAAAAAAATATTTTTTTAGCAAAACTGAATAAACAATCAATGAGTATTGAGATTTTACTTTTGACAGTCACAATTTCTCCGAGTGGTTGAACAAGAACTTTGTCACCAGTAGCCACCATTCCCGTTTCGACTCTTCCACCAACACAAATTCCACCAGGACCTTTGAACACATCGTTGATGGAAATTCTAAGAGGTCGACCAACGGGACGATCAGGAGGACGAAACGTATCTGAATCAAAAATAGTCATGATTAAATATGTGGAGAAAATATTTGGCAATTTTACCAATAGCCTGGAGGAGAGTTGGACCAGTGTACCACGACTTTAAAAGATCTTCATTGTTTTTAGTAAGATTTTCACCAATCAGACCCGAACATGGAACAAAGCGAATGTCAGACTCGCGAAATCCAGCATGTCTAATTAAAAACCCATTCAATCTGGCTTTTATTTCATCAAATCTTGACTGGGACCATCCAACCGTATCCAGTTTGTTCACCGCGATCACAATTTGGGATACACCTGTAATTAGAAATATTTTACATATTAACAATAAGTAAATTAAAACATGCCAATTAACTTTTATGAAGTTAATATCAAAATATCAATTATCAACTTACCTAACGATCTAACTAAAAGTGCATGTTCTCGTGTTTGGCCTCCACTTTCAAACCCTGTCTCAAATTCTCCAGTTGTGGAGTCAACAACGAGCACGGCGACGTCGGCTTGAGCAGCTCCAGTTATCATGTTAGGAATGAAATCTTTATGTCCTGGTGCATCAAGAAGAATAACTGTCTTTGTGTCAGTTTCAAACTTCGACCTTCCCACATCCATTGTAATTCCTCTCGATCTTTCTTCACCGGTTTCATCAAGGATCCAAGCAAAGGCAAATGACGATTTCCCTTCTTTTTTAGCTTCCGTTTCATATTTGTGCATTGTTTTCTTCTGTACTTGTCCAAGTTTCCAAAGAAGGTGTCCCATCAGAGTGCTTTTACCCGCATCAACATGGCCAATAACAAGAAGATTGATAAGATCCTTACTTTCGCCTCGTTCCTT
The DNA here is from genome assembly GCA_034687125.1 of Neelides folsomi. Taxonomy (NCBI): domain Eukaryota; kingdom Metazoa; phylum Arthropoda; class Collembola; order Neelipleona; family Neelidae; genus Neelides; species Neelides folsomi. The sequence continues at coordinate 11,656 of JAQGBZ010000621.1, forward strand.
TTCATATTCTTTAACGGCTAGCTCAGGTTTAAACTCTTTCGTCCTAAGATAATTTAATATTATAATTTAGCATTAATTAACATTACAATTTTATTTAGACATAAATTATATAATAGTTATTAGGTTATTACTTGTGATTCCTTGAAGGAGTGGAAGGAGTTGGAATCGCTGGCTCGTCCGTTGGAACAGGAGAAGTAGCTTTAGAACTATTCTTTGAGTTTCCTCCGGAAGACCCATCACGTAAGACATTTGGAAGTTCAAATCCCACAGTTGCTTGTTTAGAAGCAGCCACAACCTTCATTTCTTTGTTCATTGTGGGGGTTGGTTGTTGAGGCTTCAAGAAGTCCTTTACTCCACCTGAAATTGCTTATAAAATTAATTTCGGAACATTTAGGTTAATTAATAAAAATTTTGGAACACCTTGATTGTTCTTGGAAAACTACTTTGTTGAGTACATAAGCGATTATCCAATTATTAATTGTGTTAAATGTTCAATAATAATAAATAAATCATTAACGTACTAAATTAAATTTATTTATTATAATAAATTATTTTAGTACAATAAGACTTTCACTTTTGGTTACATTATTGAAATTATTTACAGTAGAAATCTTTATAAATACAAACATTACATAATATGAATATGACTGACATTTAGTGAGTGAAGCTATATACAATGAGATAACTTAATATCACTGTACTTTACTTATATCAATGACATGCACAAATAATATTAATACAACATGATCAAAACTTGAGATTTCGATTTAAAATTTCACAATTTATAATTTGCAACATGCCCGACACTCTTTAAATACAGTTAAGACTATATAATTCACTAAAATGCTATACTTAAAACATTAAACATTATTCGGTATGGTATATAATCATGCAGGTAATATAATTATTTCAGTGTTGGGGATTTGGGATGTACTAAAAATAGTAAATAAATTATCTCAATTATTAAAATTTATTAAAATATTTTTCACTGCGTGTTTTATCATTACAATACATACCATGGTGTTCAAATATATAAAAATTGTATTTTATTCTCGTACTATGAACTAAACATGCTAATTAATTAGTATAAATTATAAATACATAGTTATATGGGTTTCTGTAAAGTCTATAATCTGGAGAAATCACCTCATGCATAAATCTAACAACCAAGATTGTAATAATTAGACTTGATACAACAAAGCCTTAATTCTTTTTGGAATAGGCTTTGCTCCTTTTCTTGTTCTTAGATTTTGATTCTTTTCCTTTCACCTCCTTCACCCCTTGTGGCTCTTGATACTCTCGTTGAAACGGATCATGATCATATTTCTTCACTTCTTGAACAACTTCCGGATGTGAATTAAATCGTGCGTTGGCTTCAACTTCTTTCCTCCCTCCAACTTTCTCTCTCTTCCCACTTGGACCTTCACGCTCTTCTAAATGAAGTCTTGTGAAAGCATCGATTGAAAGAGTGTCAAATTTAAAGAAACGATCAGGGAAACTTTTTTCTAAAATGTTCCGAATGGCTCTATATCCAGGGATCTGATCTTCATCGTAGTTCCTTTTCAGTCCCATGTTCTCCTTTTTGTTTTTTCCGAGAGAGATACAAAATGGAGATGGATTTAGTTCCATGATTCGAGCATCGAATATCATTTCTTTATTCTTTAAATAAGTAATTCTTTTCCATGTGGGAAGTTCCCTTCCGTTGGTTCCTCTAGCGTCCCTCGGATTGTTATTCCTATCATTGGATTCTCGAAGTGGAGCAAATGAATTTGGAATGAAGGAAGAATTGTTTTTTGAATCAGCTGATGAATTAATTGGAAAGACATTGTTTGGAATAAGTGAATTAAAAAGAGGATTCGTTTTTCCTTCAAGTTCAATTATGGGAGAATTTTGTGAATACATTGACTTGTACATTAGCGGCGAAGAAGATGAGAAAAGCAGATTTATTGGATTTTCTGAAACTGGCTTTTCAATTTTAATCGGTATGGTTTGATTCAATGAACCAAAGAGTGGATTGGACATTGAGTTGTTATTGTCCTTGGTATCTTGAATTATTGGTTTAGCAGACGAAAACAAAGCATTTGGAGCAAAAAGAGGATTTGAAGCCAATAAAGGATTTGTCGGTTGGATCTGTTTGACTTCGTCCAATTTATTGAAATGAGCATTGACACATTCATCGAATAAAGAGCGCTTCTTTGGGGCCTCTTCTCTCTTTTGAACATTATTTGACATTGAATCTAACTTTACCCTTAAAGTATTTTGTGCCTCAAATCCACTATCTACATTTTCAATTAAATGAGCAGGTTTTAAAGCTTGAAACACAGGTGTTTGAACAAATATAAAGTCTTACCTTAGCAAATGGTTAAAATGAAAATGACGATGAATTTGGGCACAATGACAAAAACGGCACATGAAAAAGGTTAAATAAATCAAATTAGTATTTAAAAATACCCGTTAACATTGTGTCAATATTTGAAAAATTAAATAGCATAAATTTATGAATCCAACTACCTTTAGTTGAAGTATTCGGAGCGTCTTTTTTGATCTTCTTCCGACTTTGATCTGAAATTTATTTTAAAAATATTATAATTTACTATTTTACACACTTTAACTATAATTTATAATGTATCTTTTACAAAATACAACCAATTTTATAATTAATTATTATCATCATCATTATTATAACAGACTTGTGTAAAAATCAAACCTTCTTCTGGTAGGCATATTTTTGGATAAGCAGCTGGAATTCCATTTAAAACTGCATCCAGAGCTTTTTCAACATTGAACTTGAAATTGAGAATATGTGCAATAATGGCAGACTCGGGGACGGTATCTCCAACAACATTATGAATTTCGTCGAGGCAAGACTTGAGCAGAATTTCTTCTTCTGGAACAAGGCTCAATAAGGCAGTCTCAAGAGTTAGAGAGTCAAGGCGTTTGCGAGTTTTTTCGAGCATTTCGGCTTCGTTTCCTTCTTTTTCTTCCTCGTCGTCTTCTGCGATGTCCTCTTCAGGAGTGAAGAACGAAGACATTGGATTCGTTTTAGACCGATCATACATGTATTGTGAAGCTAATAAGATAATGATTATTCATTGTGCCATGAATCAAAGGATAAATGACGAAAGAAATTTTTTAAAAGTCATTTAAATAGCTTATAAAATATCCGTTGACTCACCACTTGGGCTAACACAATAATCATCTTCAACAGAATGACCATAAATATCATCGAACCCCTCACACTCTGAAATTAAGATAATTATGAAATTTTATGTTACTCATATTTAACAAAATACATAAAATTTAAATGAATCATAACATACCTTCGTCATAATTCATACTCCGGACGTTCCTGTGCCTCGCCATATTTAATCTCTACTTTAAACAAAGATTATTGAAGAAAAATAAGAATTTTATAAAATGAAATTTTCTAATCCCGCATGTGCGCTTGATTTTAATTTGGAAATTGGCCTGAATTGAAAAATAAAATCAGAAATACAATTATGTTTGACCAATTAATGAAAATTAAATAACAACTTTGTATAAATATTAAAAGTTTGTATTATTACGTAATTGTTAATTTGCTAAATTGCCAATTTCCTCTTTTTAAATAAAATTCCAGTCCGCTTGTCGGAGAAGAATTGAGCGAAATGAAAAGCAAAGAAATAGAGAAAGAGCACAAAACCACGAGTCCTTTGGTTGCCAAATTTGAAAATGAATTCTGCTTTCGCCGGTCGAGAAGCTTTGCAAAAGCTTTTTGATTCTTTTGTTCTAAGAGGATTTGATCGTGTTGTTGATAAAGTATGTTTATTAATTACTTATAATTTATTTTTTATGATATAGCATAGAAATTCATATATAGTTGATGAATATTATTTTTCTAATTAAATGTTTCTAATTGAAGGTCAGAATTCTGGATGGAGGTAATGGAGAAGTGAAAGCATTAATGAAGGTTGAAGAAGAACACCAAAATCGGGGCGGGTTTCTTCATGGCGGAATGACCGCAGTTCTTGTTGATAATTTATCTTCTCTTGCACTTCAAATACATCCTAAATCCGAATCGAATAGAGGTGTCAGTCTCTCTTTGAATATATCGTGAGTGAACAATGAATGATTAAATAATGAATTTGACACATTAGAATTTATCATGCTCAAAAATATGCTTGGTTGTTCATGCATTGTAATTTTATAATTTAATTTAGGTTTCTTAAAGCTGCTCCTGTCGGAGAAGAGATTCTCATAAAGGCTTATGCGGATCGTGTTGGAAAAACAGTCGCATTCTTAACTGTAGAGATCATGAAAAATTCTACTGGGGAACTTCTGGCTAAGGCAACTCATACAAAGTTCATAGGAAAGTGATAAACTATAATCTTATATTAGCTAACAATTCAATTTTAATACTATTAATTAATTTGTTGTCCAAAAGTAGAATTTGAATTCTAATAACTCACACCCATACTTGTTTGGCAAAAGTATAGTACACTATGTTTTACTCTTATAATGCTCATTGTTTACTAGACTCGATTCTTGTAATTTAATTTCAAGCAGTATTTAATTGTATTTATCAGATAATTTAAATAATTTTAATTCATATAGCATGTTTATTAATACATAGTATGTTTAATAAATCAACCAAAGAATTTATGTTGAATGAATAAGGAAAATACTATTTTATTTTAAAAAATTAAATTTTTTTCATATTTAACATAAATGCATAATAGGTATGTACCTTATATCCTATATTTATTTTGTGGAAAATTTTTTATTATTCTGATGTAATTTCATGATCATTAAAATTAGCTTTATAATAACTTTTCAACTGTGCCCAAAATACTAAACATAATAGAGTATGAGGTCCAAGACGAAAATAATTCGCTGTCCATCCTTTAAAAAATCCTAATGTTCCTTCTTTTTTCCAAATCTTTACTCCGCAGTCTGCAACGGAAGAATATAAGACTCCTTTTCCATTGACATCCACCCCTTGGTTGTAAAATCTTGTCGACATTAAATCGAAAGGAGCCATGAAAAATGAAACAAAGAGGCCAGCAATAAGCGAAGCAATGAATGGATTCATAAGACTGTTTTCCGGAAAGACCCGTGTGTCTTTCACAATTTCTGTAAAATATCAGAAATTACATTGATTTAATTTCCTATATTATGTAATAACGAATACATTACAGATATTTGTTGTAATTTTAAAATTTACCCATAGCTTTTTCAAAAGTTGGTAATTGTACAGCAGAAGCAACGACCAGCCTTGGGAGAGACGACGTTGTTCCTCGCCATAAACCAATGATTCCGAACTTTTTGTAAATGTCTGCAAACTCTGGCATCATTTTAGTAAATTGATGCTGAGTTCCTACAGCTATTCCAGCATCATTTGCTTGGGACTGTAAGTGAGTCTTTACCTGTAAAGAAAAAATAAGTATAAAAAAGATACGTTAATTAGCCATATGTATTAATTTTCTAATAATTATAGAACTATACTTACGAGAAAAAGAGGAGATCCAACAACTCCTCCAATAGCACCAGCAATAGAAGCCCATATCACACTTCCAAAGGGAGAAACTTTTCCATCTTTGTTCCTTGTAATTCCTTGATTGTCACCCCAATGATAAAGACCAAGACGAGTTCCATTCATAACAAATTGATACCAAAGTGCTGGAACTAATCCTTTTTGAATTGCTAAAAATCCATCTTTTGATGCTATTGTATACGCTGCATGGAAAACATTCCTAAATATCAAGTTTTTGTTAAACCGTTTGTTAATTATTCAAAACTCCGAACATAATTCCAGGATATAGTTATAGATATGATAAATACTTTATGTAAATTAAATTATTCAACCTGTAATGAACGGCGTATTTCCCCTTTGCTTGGAGTTCTCCTTGTAATTGCATACGAATCTTGACAACTTCGAGAGGATTTGAGAAGAATCCGGCCCCGACAGCTACACAACACAAGGGCTAATTTAATGAAAAATATTAATTTTATGTATTGAATTGAAAGTATTTACTTTACTATACAAATACTCTACATTACATTTGCTATACTCAAAAAACCAAAAGTGGACAAATTCTAAACATACAGGGTGAGTTTAAAGTCGTTTCCGATTCCGAATCCGAAATGATTAGAAATCGGCAACGACTTTAGACACACCCTGTATAGTAAAAATTTAAATACTACGTTATAATAAAGCCTAAATAAAACATACCTGCAACTCCTCCCAGCATGAGTTCAATCATGACTTCAAATTAGATAATTCTTTAACTCGTTTATCACAGAACTGTCGATTTCATGTAATCTGAGCCTCTCCCCAAAATTTTTGTTCTTTTATTGGATAGAAGAAACAATAAATTATGTATTATGGTAATTTTGTAGAGCAAAACATTCTAAACAAGTCTCATCATCGCTTTATGCTTATTCTTTTGTATCTTTTTAATTATAAGTGCCAATAATCATACTTCATAAAGGTATATTTTACTGGAATTTAAAGAATAATAATTTAACAAGCATAATAATTTAATTGTTCATTTAACAATGTTGAAAAATATTTAAAAAATAATTAAATATATTATTTTTCACTATCGAAGTAACATTACGAACGTATCCTCAGAAATATGTGCTAATCAAATGATTTGCACAAATAGAAAGTTCTTGATATGTATGTATTTAACTCTAATTAACAATAAGTGAGTGCAATTGTAAATTGTAATGGGTTTGATTGTATTGATCTTATGATCTTTATGGATTTATGTTTCCTCCACCCTGTAGCGTACAAAGAATATCGTTTGCTAATTGAAACTCGGAGACTGCTTAAAATCTTCATCTCAAAGAGATCTTCCAAAGACGAGTAATTTCATAAACATTAACTTGTTGTTGACTTCTTTTTAAAGCACGCAAAAATCTATATTTACATCATGCCACTTCATATAAATGGGAAGTTTTCCATCCACCGCCCACTTTGTTTACCACAAATCTCGTTCGCTCTGCATTACACCAAAAATACTCATTTTTTAGGAGTTAGGGTTTTTCACCTTTTGGATTCCTATCAATTAGACATTGTCCCATTGATTCGGTTGCATAAGTGTGTATAAAATATTGTAGTATAAACTAGAGTTAATTGTAATTTTATAAAATTAAAAAAATTATCACTAGAATCTTAAATTAATCTTAACAGATGAGTTTCCTTGAACTAGACAACAAAGTGTTAAAGTGAGTGCTATGTAAATATTAAGTAGTATCCTATATTATACATATTTTTGTGTGTATTTAATACCGAACAAATGCTTAATTATATTAATATTTAATATAATTAAGCATTTGTTCGTTAATTAAGGTTGTTATCATTATGTAAATCTGTATAATGTAAAGATCATTCGATTTTACAGAGATATACTTTATAAAATTATGATAAAAATTAGGGTGTCGATTTTTTAATGGAGCGACAATTTTAAATTGTATATAAACGCGTGTATTTAAGACCCTTACGGTCTGATTTTTATAGCGACTTACGATGCTGTTATCGTTTTTGTTTTAAATGGAAGGTATTTCAAATACGATTGGGAACAACATATTTAAATTTCTAGTCTTAAATTTAATGGCGTCTATCTAAAATTTAAGTATAACGTTTATCCTAATTTTATGTACTAAAGCATACTCATCTTTAATATTTAAGATCTTTAGAAACGAAAAAATAATTGATTTATGAAATGTCGCCTTTTTATGATAAATTCCCATATATATGGGAATTCCTATCCAAATGATTATTTAAACTATATTTGTAAAATGAATATTTTATTGCAATGGAAATAAATATTTTATCTAATCTTAATATATAAAATATTAATTTGAATATACAGGTACATTATTTCCTATTTGACAAAATTACAAAATAATTCATCGACTCTCAATTATAGAGCATTTTTGACTTTATCCTTTTATAGAGAAAATGGTTTTTTGTTACTTTCTTCATATAGTTTATGATAATGTTTTAAGCTGTCCCAGAAGATGAGCAAACAAAGTGTGTGAGGTCCAATGCGAAAATAGTTTGCAGTCCATCCTTTGAAGAAACCCAAAATTCCTTCTTCTCTTCCAATTTTCTTAGCACAGTCCAATACTGAATTGTAAACCAATCCTAAAACAATATTAATGTTAATATTGTTTATTATTTATTAAAAGTGAATATAAATTAACTAATTGCCTCTTCCTTTAGCATCAACTCCCTGGTTGTAAAACCGTGTGGCCATTAGGTCAAAGGGAGCCATGAAGAAAGCAACAAATACTCCAGAAAATAGCGAAGAACATAATATCCTCCCCCAACGATTATCTTTGAAGACTCCGGCATTTATAACAAATTCTGTTTAAAGTAAATAATACACAGCATTATATTAATTATTTACTTATTATTAAATCAAACTTTTTAATTCAATATTTTAATTTTAAACCATTTGCTTTCTCAAAGGTTAAAAGCTGAACACTTGAGGCGACCGCTATCCTTGGAACAGCGCTGGAACTTCCACGCCAAAGACCAATGATTCCAAAGTCTTTGTAGATTTTTAAAAGTGAGGAACTCATTCCTTTGATATCATGTTGATGCCCTACGGCAATGGACGGATCAGCTTTGGACTGCAAATGTGTTTTTACCTACAAAGAAGTAAAATACTCAGGTATAATTTTGGAATACGAGGACGAATGAAATTAAATAGAAGGTGGAGTGTTTTTTGATTAATTCGACTATGCAAACCACAAATATAAAGTCAGTTTGCGGCGCTCGAGTTAAATGACAAAGGTATGAATATTTAAAGTTTAAGCACAAAATGTATTGGTCGCGCGTAGCGCGGCCTTTATGTTCACTGCCTTGTCTTTTCTCCTTTCTTACTTTCATTCTTAACTTTCATTCTTACCTTTTCTTTCTCCTTCTCGTCTTTCATTTTCTATGTTTTAAATGGAGATTAATATTAAATCGATATTATATTGGGATTGGAGTAATGAAATTGTCTCGAAAGTTTAGGATTTTGGGTTAGTACCAAAGTCAGAGGAATTAAGTTGAATTGTTGTGGACATTTAGTTTTACGGAAAGATTCTTCAACAATTGATGGAGTGAGATTTGTAATGGCTATGTTCATTCACCTGGGAAGAAACGCAATGTTGTTTCAAATAAGTTTTTAAAAAAGTGGTTACCTTTCTAATTAATTTAATTTTCAGGAGACACTTTAGGAGCGGTTCAGGAAAAATGTACTTGCTTTTTTTCTTTTCATTTATTTTTTCCATTGTTATTTATTTAATTTATATTTATATTAGGTTAGGTTAAGTTTGGTATTGTAGCTTTTGCATGTTATTTTTGCTTTTTGTTGAATTAGCGTTGAAATCGACGAATCGAAGTTTAGCAAACGAAAGTACCATCGGGGTCACCATGTTGAAGGAGCGTGGGTTTTGGGGGGAATTGAAAGAGAAACGGGACGCGTTTTTATGGAAGTTGTTGAGAGCCGTGACAAGGAGACTCTGTTCAACGTCCTGGAGAAATGGGTTTTACCTGGAACTACACTTTACAGTGACTGTTGGAAGGGGTATGAGAAGATTAAGGAAGACCCTCGCTTCATTCTTTTACAAATTAACCACTCCATTTCAAAGATCTTGAAACAAATGTTCATAAATATGCTATTAAATCTTCTTGGCGTCATGCTAAGGCTTCAAATCCTACCGTCAACCGGAAAAAAGGATTTTTAGGCGGTTACTCAGCCCGTTATATGTTTGTTAAGAAGGCTTCTTTCCCTAAAATTGATCGTTTCGCTCTTTTTTGCCAATATGCTTCTGCCTTGTATTACCCAGATACTGTTGTGCAATAAACTTTAAAAGAATTTCCTAAATTTTGTATTTTGTGCTTAAACTTCTAATGTTCATAATTTTGTCATTTAACGCCAGCGGTCCAAACTGACTTCAGATTCGTGATTAGGCATAGTAGAATTAGTCAAATTTATTTAACTAATTATTTAATTTCGACTGTCCCCGTATTCCGAAATTATTCCAATACTCATTTAAAAGTTCATGATGATACTTTTAAATCTGATAGAAACTAATTTAATTTTTTACTGTTCGTTATTTACTAAATAAAAAGGAGACCCGACGAGTGCCCCAATCACGCCTGATATAGAACCACAAACTACAGTACCAAGTGGAGAAACTTTTCCATTAGCATCTCTTGTAAAACCAGCTTTTTCTGCCATGTGATAAGTTCCAAGTCTGGAACCGTTCATTGTAAATTGGTACCTATTAATTAAATCAAGAACAAAAATTATTTTTAACATAACTTTAACATATATGACTTTTATAGTTAAGTCAAAGTTTGACATTAAATATTATACCAGAGTGCTGGACTAAGGCCTTTTTGAAGGGCAAGAATTCCATCTTTTTTTGCTATTTGATAAGTAGCATGAAACACGTTCCTATTTTTCAAAGAAGATTTTTTATATTAAAGTATTTATAAGTTTCAGAAATAACAAATCGTTAAATATTAGTTAAACGGGTAAAATGGTTAAGCAATTTTATTAATATTTACTGACTGCTTTCTTTAAAATCATCCATATTAAATATGTAGAGTAGTTTAAATAACAATTAATTGCTTCAAATGACTTCTAATCCCTGACAGTGAAACCTCATGGGCATTGAGTGTTCGACCCTGGTGTAAATTGTTCATGGGGCGAAGGTCGGAAATGGTGCGTGAATTGTATTTGGGAGACGTACATGGTAAATAAGTGAAAAAGAACATAAAAGTGCGTATACGGTTACCTGTAGTGAACGGCGTATTCTCCACGTGCCTTAAGCTCACCTTGTAGTTGCATTCGGATCTTGATGACTTCGAAGGGATTTGAGATTGTGCCTGCTCCCACGGCGGCCAATCCTGCTATCAACAACTCCATCCCTAATCAACTGCTGCCCACCCCTCAATTCATTTACTTATTTTGATTTCTGGTTCTGCGTAGAGAAGTTCAATTGTGTTAACTTTATCTTGTTTTCCACTTCTTGAGCAAATAAACACAATTTTTTTAGAGATTCAGCTCGATTTGACTTTTGAAGTCAAATGCCTTTATGGGATACAAATAAAACATAATTACCACAAATGAAAAATAATAAAAATAAACACGAATTTAATCTAAAATCAACTTTTAGATCTGACATGATCAAGACTTTCAAGACTAGAATTTGAGATCTACAAATTTGAAATTCGGGGCCAGAAGTATTGATTTTCTTTGCCGTTATTTGGTATCTAGTCGAAAACTGTCCTCCTCTACCTTGTTAATGTTTAAAGAGCTTGATACTTTATATGCATCGATTGTGCAAACTTTTGCCAAGCGAGCTCAATTTTTCTTTCCTTTATCTCAGGTGTATTTAAGCGAAATCAATTAAGAATAAAAATCTCTATCAGATCAATTTAAACGAGTTACGTTAATGGGTTTTGTTTCATAAAACACCCTTTTGTATATTATATTAAATAATCAGTGATTAAATTAAATCTAGTAACGAATTCTAAACTGACTCTCTTCTCTCATTGGGAAGCCTACATCCTTGAATTTAACAATGACCTTGGTGCATTTGTACACTAAAGCGACAATGAATTTGGAGCAATGTGGATAATGTTAAAAATAGGTCCTATCAACGATACAAGCTTTATAATAAATGTACTTCACTCTCTTCACTTCATCATTTAAGTAATGCAATCTTTATATGCCTATTTGAATTATTGGGCTCATCCAGGAACCACGACCCCATGTAACGTTTTCAAGTATCTGATATTTACGTATTATTTATATGTAAATATCATAGTATTTACTTATACTACATATATGTATCTATTGTAAATGTAAATATATTGAATTTTTGTATCTTCTAAATAATTACGCACATAATGTTACATAATCCTACCCTTATCTTGTATGTAGGTATAAAGGTAATACATAGTATATGGCAATTCAATGGGTGGTTTCTATTATATTTTATGTATGCACATTAAATAAATTTTTTAATGGTTAAAGCATTCCAAATTCCTCTATTGAAATTACCTTAAGATTCGGAAGCCCGAGAGAATTTGTGATAAGCTTGGACAACTTTTACGAAAAGGGAGAGCGAGTTCTTTATTGAACGCCTTTTTATTAAAGACAGAAGCTGTGCATAATTAAAATCCTAATATTTATAGTTATAATTAAACCGGTTGAGGGAGAGAGAGTTGATTTTTACCTTATTGGATTGAAACTTAATTGATGTTTTTAACTGCCTACAATAATTCATCGATTCTTGTCTATGATGCAATTGGGTTTATTAAATAAAGAAGATAAACAAGTAAATGGACCCTGAATGGGGATTAATTTGTAAAAGCGATGGAAAATTTTATTCCTAAATATTTAAAATTATGTTATTTACATCTCTACTTATCAAAATCTTCAAATGTCGCGTTGGTCATACTTATGTATTGCATAAACACGCAAAATCATATTTGTCGCAATTTTAGAATTAAAAACTTGAGAGGATAACATTTTAATCCATTTTCAGGTTCGAACTTCTTGTCAACCTTGAAGAATCAAGCTTTTACATAAATTGTTGTATTTTATAAAATAGAAATTAATAAATAAGCGTGTATATTTTATATAATTAAGTTTATTATTTAATTGAGGAGTAATCAATTGATTCTAACAAGTATGATAAGGTGATAGTTGATATGATTGCAAAGATAGTGTGCGTGATTGATTTTGGTACAAATGTTTGATCAATAGATAGAGAGATTTCTCGAGTGAACTAGAGTTGTCTTAACTTTTCATACAAATTCTTAAAGTTTCATAATAGTTGGTCTAAATTATTAATAATGCCTCAATCAACAGAACGTGGAATTGGATTTGGCTTGAGTAAATGGGAATTAAACTATTTAAAATGCCGTTATGTCGCTCACCGGAATAAAGTAACAATAATTTTAATTATATTTATAAATTCATTTTCATTTGATCAAATTGTAATTGTTGACTCTTATAAGTCGTTTATAAATAGATAATTTATATTCAATTTATACTTTATTATATCACCTTTATAGTGTATAATAACTTTTATATGTTATAATTAACATGTATTCATAATATTTAAATAAATAAAAATAATTTAACTAAAAGGTTGGAAATGTGAAACCAGCAATCGATTGCACGCCGCCTGAGGATCGTCCCCATGTTCGCCATAAGAAGAAGAAAGCTCTATTTGAGAAGCGAAGACAAGCGATAATATTAGCTGAAAATTTGCGAGTGCTTAACAAAACAGCGGAAATAATGCAAAAGAGAGAAAAGAAATTGGAAAAGAAAGTAGGGATGAATAAAGTTTCTCCAACCCCTTCAGGCCATAATGAAAGCAGAGAAATGACAGAAAAGCTCAAGCGAAGCGCTCACGTTCTTTTACATTGGTTTATTCAGAAATACGGAACTTATGTTCCATGGTGGGCAGAAATTAATTACTGATTCGCGGATTCTCATTATAATATTATGCAATTAACAATTAATTATGTATCATACCATATACCTTTCACATTGTACAAGTAGATGCATAATATACATAATACAGGGTGGCTTATCCAAAAGTAGACTTATAAGAGAAAGTCATACACAATGTTAGGTTAGAAATATTATGAAATCGTTTTCTTATAATAAGAGGTAATAATGGCTCCAAACAGATTTGCTCTTAATGAAAGAATTTTCATTGAAAAGTTCATTTCAACCCAAAACACTATACGAACGATCAATTTGTTCCGGGAAAGATTTCCAGACACAACCGCCATCAAGATCAGGAATTTACAAATTATACAACAAATTTGAACGAACTGAACGAAATTTAAATCGAATCAATACACCAACGTACAAACGTGTTCGCACCGAAGACATTATTAAATTAAGGCGGCTATTGACATTAGCCCGGGAAAATCTATTCGAAGATTGTCTGCCCAAAGTGGCTTAGGTCGCAAATCTGTCAGGAAAATTTTAAAATTAGATCTTAAAATAAAGCCATACAGAGTTCACGTGTGTCATCAGCTACGTCCGGTTGATTTTCAAAGGAGAATGGCATATTGCGAGTGGTTTTTAATCCACATCTCTCCTACATGTGAAGAACTTGATGATTTTTATTGGACGGACGAGGCATGGGTTTATCTCGATGGATGTGTCAATTCCCAAAATGACAGGTGGTGGGGAGAAGAAAATCCCAATAGATTGATAGAGGTAAAAAATATTTTTATAATTATATAAT